>JAQZBX010000587.1:0-103534 GCA_029593785.1 Cabassous unicinctus | reverse complement strand
TGTATTTTCTCTTTCTCACAGGTACCTCATTTATTTATGAGGAATTCTCTTGGAGCTCTTCCCCCTAAGTTGGTTTGAAGAAAAGGAGTATAGCATCATCCTTCCTATAGGGAAACGAATGAAAATCAGTGAGATGAGGAACAGGGAAGGGAGACTATAAAATGAGTCTGTGTAGTATATTTAATAAAATGAAATTTAATAAAGTATACAATTTTTAGACTTGTGTAATTTATTTGCCATAAACAGCTAAATAATTTTATACCTTTAAGTTATTTACGGAAGTTAGATTTTAAAAAGTAAATGGCATACACTTCAGAATTCATAACAAAATAATGAATTCATTTTTACTCAACTCTTATTTTTGGCCTGCAAATAAATCCTTCTCATCTTTTCATTCTAGATGAGTACAGTTCAGTAGCATTTCTTTTTTTATAGATGACATTCACCAATGAATAATAAATTCTCATACCGAGGAACTATTTCCTTCTGTCACTACAGCAGAGAAAGAAGACTTAATTTATGTCCAACTGTCTTGCTTTTTAAAACAGAAAACTCTAGGTGATTTAGTGCTCACTGTTTCACACCTAGGAAGTAAACTTTCTTATTTTATTCCAAGTCTCATGGCATGGTGTCTCTTTCAAGTGCTTTTGGTATTCATCGGCTGGTTTATCACTGGGAAATACAGAAGTGGGCATTTATGAAGTAGAAATGCAACTTATAGAGTAGCTTGAAAAGATATGTTAAAACATTTCCTTCCTTCCTCCCTCCCTCCCTCCCTCCTTTCTTCCTTCCTTCCTCTCTCTTTTTTCTTTCCTTCTAACCAATGCATAATTTCGTATAATGAGGTGGAGAATTTTATTCACCATATTTCCAGGGAGACTGAATCTCAAGTGTAAGCCATTAAAATGGGATGAACTAACCTGGGGGTGTCTGGAGGTGGAACACAGTGGAGTGGGTCTTATGTTGACTTGATGGTTATATATAGGAGAGAGGAAGAAAGGCATGGGGAAGAGAAAGAGGAAAGACAGGAATAGAGGGAAGGGCAACTTGATGAGAAGATTGTGCATGTAAGCATGAGAGGGGGAAGACAGAGATATGATGATGATTATAATGATTTTTATGTGTAACAGTTACCTTAAATAAGGAGGGGGCATGGCTTAGAAAGTTATTTGACAAGATTTCTGTGTACTGCACCATATAAAGTTTTTGCCTCCCAACTTTTAAAGAAAAACAAAATAGAAATCTATCTTATTTATCAATCCTTCTTGATCTACTGCAAGGGGTGTGTTTGTTTGCATCAACTTGCAATGATAGACCTCAGTGTGGCCAGATTATATTTTAGCAGCTACTGTCCAGATGATTATCTAAATTAGATATAGCTGAATCAAATCATACACAAAATTGAGCCACATTAGCAACTAAATTATAAGCAAAATTGTAGTGTCAAATGGTGTAAAAGGACCAAACACGAATAGGGTATCATGGCAAAGTCAAAAGGATTTTGTGGAGATTACTCTGAGATTGTCATGACAATCTGGGAGTGAATGCACAATTCAGGATAGAGGGCTCCAGCTAGACTAGAGGTGCTAGAAAATCCAACTTAAACCATTTTATACAAATTGATGATAAGGACTAACTCAGGAAATTTCTTCATGAAGTAATTGTCTGGAAATGTTTCTTAGCTATATATAAAGGACAATCAAGTTCTTGAGAAATTGGAGAGCTTTCTTGGAAAGGAGAGAGGTTGGTGGTCAATGTATGGCTTCTGTCCTGCTTCAATAACCAAAGTACACTCCCCAAGGCATTGGCTATTGCTATTGAATTTCCAATAAATACGACCTTGGGAAATACTAGGTGAAGTCATTTCCTTCTAACAGAATGTCTTTCCCCAAAGTGCATGAAGGAACTGTCTGGGCTAGTGGAAGCATCATTGTCAGTTGTCAATTTTTCATAAATATTAATATAAAAGATTGATCTGTGCAAAAATCAGATTTTGTACAAATTGTACACAAAAAACATTAGTCCCCTTCAGGAAAGTAGCCTGTTTTATTCAGATGGCCTAATTCATTTTTGTTACCAGGAAGCATTTGATGTTATGACCCCTGAAGTGCAGCAGTAGATGCTATTTATGAACTCAGATGCATCAAAACCTCCATCTGGTTGCAGTCAGCCTCACCATCCTGGAGAATGTCTATATTCTGATGAAATCAGGCTGAATGCAAATGTTGGCAAGAAATATTCTATATATATGTTAGGCTTTTAGAAAAGGTTAAAAGGAAGACAACCTCTAGAAATAGGTCAGAAACATATAGGAGGAACAGAAGCACTTGTAATGAGTTCATGGCAGAGCAACTTATAGCCATTTACTAAATAATCACAGACGTAATTACCAATACAAAGTGGTCTCCTGAAATAGTCTCATTGTTGAAGCAAGATAGTGTTGAGGAAAATAACTTATTTATGGCTGCACTTAAAGAAAGAAGGCCAAGTAATAATGTTCAGGTTATTTGGGGTATGCACAATTAAGTATGTCTCAGCCCCATGGAGTTAGCCCCTAGACAGGCAAAATAAAAGTTGACAGAGATGAGAGGAAACCCTTTTAAATGGGTAAAAGAAGCTTATAATCTGCCTTCTGTACAGCAGAATTGGTTATAAGAAAATCCCAGTGACAAGAAATCCTCTGGAATTTCACTGATTGAGAAAAGCACCTCCAGGATTTGAAGGTTAGTGATGGCCTAGCTTGCTTTGCTTAGTATAGTAGAGCAAATGTAGTGGCCCAGTGCTTTCTTGAGAAAAATAATCTGGTTAAAACACAATCTTACCTATGTTGCAGGACACACAGTCACACACTTTAACACAGAGAGGGAATTAAATACAAATGCACTTATGTCATGCCCCTTTTCTGCCTTTTCCAAATTCCTTAACACCCAGACTGTTAGATGGGATGATTCAAAGGCCATGAACAGGGTTTGCCTGATTATGACCTCAGAGACCCCTGAAGGAATCCTGCCCATACAGTGAAAGAAAAAGCAGGTTCAGGGTATGTACCAAAGGAATTCCAAGGAGACAGATTTTCATGAGAAAACTGCACAAACTGGGGACTGAAGTTAGTGACAAAGCTCATAGATGTCAAAGAAGGGCCCACGCAGAACAGAAAAATAAACAAATATGGGACCAGCTGGGTCATGAAATCACTACATGGCAAGAGAGACAGAGCTTTATTAAGTAGTTGCTATGAGTAGGAAATTTTGGGGTGTAGGTATAGGAAGAGGATTTTTTCAGAAGCTTTCTTTTTGCTGCACTATGAAAATCCACGTTAGCCCATTAAAGGAGACCTACCTGCCATAATCATCTACACCATTTTTCATGGCTTTTGGATGCTTCTTTGAAGGAGACACCATGCAGAGACGGGTCCTAGATAGAGCCAGTTATATTCAGGTTACTGTCTAAAGCATGGGTGAAGGAGTCATTGTCTGTCATTATGACAGTTTGTGGAATTCAAAGTGAAGTGACTTCAATGCTGATATTAGCAGCTAATGTATTTTGTTTTCCATTAGCAGGACTGAAAGATCACAAGGCTATAAAAATGCACCTGATCTTTCTTCCTCATAGGAAGATTTGATCAACCCATTCCAGAGAAAAAGGTTCAAATTTTCAAAAAGGTAGTCTGAATCTAACCGCAGTTAAGGCATCGGCGCTGAACTTCAGGTCAGTGAACAAAATGTATAACCCAATTCTGTTTAAAGAAAATTGTATTTAAGCTATGTGAAATGAATCTACGTTCAGCTAAGGGATCATAGAACTGCAACACATTATGATTTCTTTTCTCCCTTTTGGGCACAACAGTCATTATTTAGGGACTATAGCAGAAGAAAAGTTTCCTTCCACTTTTCTCAAGGATTTTCCATCATTTTGTATTTGATGATGATTGAAACGGATGAATCACTAAATTGCCAATGTACCTAAATTTCTGGTCTATTGTGATAGAGAGTTTAGAAGGAGGTCAATTTTTAAGTGGATTGAGGCACCTAGTTTTCTAATCACAATTTATACTGACTTCTCCTGCTCTATAAGTTCTGATAAAAACAAATAACTTTCCACTTTATAATTTCAACAAACAATAATCTATACACATAAGCAACTTTTAACAATGCATTTGAATTTGGAAGGCTTTGCATGAAGAGAATAAAGTAAAACTAGAAAGTTATTTGTATTAATCAGAACATGTGAACATGCACATATTTTAAGTTCATCTATGTAAAATTTTTAATGTGATCATAATATAAAGGTCTTAGCTAAAATGCTAAGCATATGTTGGAGGCTGTATCAGTATCTTAAAAGCTGAATCTCAATAAGTAAAAATCTTCTGTCAAAATACGGATTATCTAGAGAACAGAGGAGACAGGCAACGCTGGTTCCCAGACATGGTCCTCTGTATAAACAGGAATGGCTCTGTGGCAACTTGAGGAATGGTCACAAATGGGTGGTGGTGGTGATGATGGTGGAATTGGGAGCTTAGAGGCTTAAAAAAGAAAAATAAAACCTTGCTCAGCTATCCCTTAGGCTTTTGTTGGTACTTGAGTAGAATTCATGCAAAACAAAAAGAGATCATTACAAACCTTAATCAGAGTTTTAGAAAATCAAATCTACCACAGTTGTTATACAGTAGTTGGCAGCAGTCTGCTTTGTTGGGTGGAAATTGGCTCAAAGGGTGGTGCTGGAATATGGCAAGGAACCTGACAGGCACTGTGATAGGAATGTGATAGGATTATATCTGGCTCATGCAGATTCCGTCTTCCCTAGTTCCAGCCTCATCCTCAGTGATGTTCCCACTTTGGTGTTTGTATCCAGGAACATGCAGGTGAACCCACTGTGTATAACTTTACTCTCACACACTAAGGAAATCTTCTTCTTCAGAAAAAACATAAAGGTTCTCTTTGGATTGCCTGGAGGGCCTAAAGGCCTATACCAAATAAGAGTTCTGAATATTTTTGGTACTTATTTTTAAAAGTTCTGATGCCATTAATTGTCACAGTGAAAAAGTTCATTGAAATTGCTCTCTAAACTCAAGCAGAGATTCAAAACTGTATGTGTTAATATTACTATCATTATTTGTACCTCCTCAGGCAGCTCAGCACCAAGCAATTCTAAAACCAATACCCAAGTTAGGCAAGCGGATAATCCAACAAGATTCAACACCTACCCAGAGGCAGTCTCTGGGTCTGTTTGAAAGTGAAAACAACTCTCAGTGCAGAAGTAAGGGGAGGCTCAGATCTTGTCATTTCCCAGATGAAATATCTCCCCATTAGCAGTATGGTAATTCTGAAACCATTTAGCATGATTTCCAAACATGGCTCCCTCAGGTCAGCTGTTATACCGCTGTCCCTCTGTCCTCCACTCCAGTCAAACAGAACCTGTGCTATTCTTTCTGCTATCTCCTGTTTTTCCTTCAAATACTAATGTATGATTTTCTGACTGATAACTCATATCTGCTCTAAAAACTAAGTGAACTGAATAAATAACTTAGGGGGAAAGTACAATGGAAAAATTAAACATTACTCATTTTTCTCTTTTTATTCCACACCTTTATGTACAACCACTTAAATTATTTTGAAAGCATAGTCCTGACTACTGCCAAAGTAGCTCCTACCAAGCCCATAACATGAGTTTTGGGAAAGAATGCTGAAATCATCTAGTTCAACCCCCTAATATGGCAAATGACAACATGAGAAATGAGTAGAGAGAAGGGAGGTGCTAATTGAAGGGGTTAACAGGAAAACATAATAATTGCATGATCTGGGCATCTTCATCATGAGATATTATAAAAAATGTTCAATTCAATAAAACTCAGCATTTGTAGGCAATAACCACACTCAATGAAGTCTGCTATACTTCTGGAAGGTATATATTAAATACTCTCATCAGCTGGAAATTGGGAAAGCAAAAGTTCCCATTGTCAGGTTGGAATAGATATGAAAGAGAATTGAAAAGCAAGAGAAAGAAGAGAACATTTAAAATTTATCATTTATTTATTAGATGTATATTTTTAAAAGGTGTTTCCTGGTTCTAGTTCATCTACTTTGCAGTAAACAGTTCATCTTTGTCTTTTAATAAATGGATATATAACCTTAGGTATGAGAATGGAAGGAGAAAATCAAAATTCATAATATTATCCCCACTGTGTTGAATCAAAATAAAGCCCCCCATATGCCCCTTTATATTTCATATTAATACACTATATACTTTGCATGATTTTATTTTTAAGTATGTTCATACTTCCTTCTTAGCCAAATAATTTGGGGTTTTATGTGAGTGTATATATACAAAGGTATTCACTTCCAAAAATCACACACATATATATTGCCTTAAAATTCCTTGACAACATTTTATTGGACAAATAAAAATTGTAAAAATATTAAAAAACTGTACTTATAGAAATTATATATTTTAAATATATAAATGTATTTATTGTAAGTAATAGTCAACTAATGTTTGAAAACTAAATAAGTTTATGCCATGAATAGATAAAATACTGAGAAAAATAGGAATGGAAACTATAAAGCATATTAAACTATAAAATGTACTAAAGGAAGTTTGCACATGCAGTCTATGCTTACCATTTATTAATATGCACCTGTTAATAAAAGTTCTTTTAAAAGGTGGCTTTAGCTTAACTATATACACTTAATGTATAAAATTAAGTAAAATTTTAAGATAAAGATCACAACAGTTCTTCTGAAAGAACACACATTTCTTGTTATGTTTCCTGTGCATAATGATGTTTCTCACTGACCATTGCACATACCTCCACATCTAGGAATTGGTCCACTCCACATTACTTTTCCATCCATAAGAATACATGTAATTGTTTCTGTTCCTTGGGTTTTAATAAATCCTTCTTCACAAATGACTGAAATGGAACTTCCTAATTGAAAGTTGTCCCCAAACCGTCGTGCATTAATTGGTATTCCAGGATCAGGGCACTCATTGTGTCCAAATGCTACCAGACAACAAACAAACAAAAACATAAAAAGAAGCAGCATGAGAAAGAGAGATATCTTATATATTTTGGGTGAGAAATGGTGATTTTAAAAACGGTTATAGCCATTTCTAGAAATGCTTTTTATTTATTTAAACAAAAAAACTTGGAGACTCTTCTCTGACCATCTGTTTGTCTGGAATGGTAGTAGATGTAATTGTTTTAAAAATGAACAACACACTAAGATCACAAAATTTCAAGTAGAATAGTTCTGCTAATTTTTGGAGATTTCTGCTTGGTCTATGCAAAAGTATTCAGTATATGCTGTTCAGAATTCCAAATGAAGTGAATATAAAATAGGTTGATTATATCACATTGGAAACTTCCTGGAATTGACTCTGTTGGCAATAGAGAGAGAGCCTAACTGTGAGATTTAGAGCGAAATATTTCAATCTAGTATGAAAGTCATACAAATTATTTATGATTTTCTATGGCATTTACTTTCTGCCATCTAGGAAAATGGAAGAGGGCTAACTTTTGCAATTACCATGTTCTAGGCACTGTGATAGAAGCTTTAGATATGTTATTAGATCATTTAACATTTTAGAACTGTCAAATGAGGAAAGTATTGCCATCGACTTTAAAGAGAAATGTAAGATTCAGAAAAAGTTAAATAGCTTGCCTCAGGTTACACAGATAGGACATGATAAGATTGAAATGTGTCCCCTAGTCAGGCTTTTAATTTTTTCCCTACAATTTATAGCATCTCAGGTTATTTGTCTTGTATCTACCAGGGAAATGTGAGTACTTGAGCTCAAGGCCATTATCGTAATCTACTTTGGTTCTCCTATGGTGCCTATATAGTCCAGTCCCAACATCTAGCAGACTGTAATAACAATGTGTTTATTTGAATTCACATATATTACAGAATTGCATGAGTCATGTTTACTTTTCTCTTTATTCATGTGATGACCAAATATGCACTATAATTTTTTAAATTAGTATAATGTAAATGGAAGATTTAGAGTAGCAAATCTACATACATATATTTTATGAGGTGTTTAAAAATTTAATATTATTATATTCCTGATGCATGCAGCTTTTAAAATTTTCTCTCTGATAATCACTTGTATACTGTTTATAAATTATAGAATTTTACTATCTATTCTCATAAGGGTGACTGAACATAAAATATATATTTTTAAGTTAAATAGTACAAAAGAATATTTAAGATAAATTCTGGATATACAAAATATGCTTTGTAGGTACAGTTATTGCTAATCATTTATTTATTTTGTGCTTTCATAAAACTCAATTTTGAATAAGCCTAGTTGCTCTTATATATAATGGCCAACTGACAGTTTTCCAGAAAAAAAAATCTCAATAATAAGCATTAAATCTAAGAATTTTCCTAAGAGGGACTAAATTATTTACTAGAAAAACAAAAGAAGGAAAATGGAGGCATATTTGCATAATACCCCAAAGATATCATAAACATGAAAGTTAAAAGTATTAAGCATTTAAGATAAAACAATAATTGTAAAAAAATAGATTCAATTTATACATCCATATATACATATATGTTATATTAAAAAATGACTCTCAGGTAAAGCAATTATTTTATATAGCAAGTTTCTATGACACATGTCACAGCTAATTTAACTTTAATGATGTGCAATTACTCATGACAACTTATTAGTGAGAGCATTAACCACTAGCTTCACTTGAAAAGACAATAACTGTGTTTTGTTACAAATTGCCAAAACTGGGCATTGAATGAGTCGTAGCAAGGGGCAGGGGATGCCAATTCATTTTTAAAGGGCAACATGAAGAGCTGTAAATTAAATTCTATTGTTATGTGACCCTTAAATATTAACTCATCAAGTTGGTCAATATTTGACAGATGTGATAGCTTCAAAGAAAAGCAATAAAAACACTTTAGCATTCTATGGCTTCTGGTAAAATATTTGCACACATTAGTATATAAGCATAATAACCCATAAAGATATTTCCTCCTCCATATGATTTATCTTTTAGTTATATTGAAAAAATTTTGTACTGATGAGACTAATATCCTTTTGAAATGCAAAGTATATGGGCAACAGACAATAGATAAATAGCTGAATGACTCTAAAAAATTCTCAAATCTAGAAAAATATAACAAGCATAACAATCAAATATAAGATGTCAGAATATTTCAAAAGCCAGCTAAACAATAATAACTAATGTTTATTGAAATGCTTACGTGTATCAAATACATTACTCTTTACTGCCAACCCAATATCATTTTCTGAGGAAACTGAGGTTCAGTTATGAAACCTAAAATGTATCAAAGCCAAGATCTGAAATTCCATAGTTTGCTTTAGAGCCCATACTCTATCACTAATGTATTTTCCCCTCTTAGTGGCTTTGTCAAATCGACTTTGTTGTCCACTGCCTCAAAGTTGATGATTTTCCTTCTTTGTGATGCCACTGCAGCATTATGAATTTTGTCACTGGAAATACCACTCCGTGTTGTCACTGTTTAAAGTCCCCCTATTGGTTTATAAATATCTTGAAAGAGAGATAGAGCTCTCTTTATGTTTGCTTACCAATAACAGTGCAATGTATTGATATTTAATAGGTTTCAGTTTATATTTGCAAGATTTAGTAGAATCAGGTAATATATTTATTGGCTGATATAATAATGATATTTGAACTAGATTTCCATAATTATATACATACATGCATACATACATACATATAGATAAATACATTTTTTATATCGGGCTTCTCACAAATAAGAGAAATGACAAAATAGATGGTAAAATGTGGTCAGAAAACAAGGACAAAATGACCATCCCTGGCACAATTAGGTATATGACTTGCTCAATTCTTAAGCTTGCTTCCTTATCTGAGAAATTTGAGAGTAAGACTGCATGATCTCTTTCTAGCTCTAAATTTTGTAAATAAGTTATTGAGGGGGGAAGGACACTTACTGTTATAAGTGATGTTAAAGCCACGCCCTGACATTGAATGATCAGCTTGAAACTCCAATCGCAGTATGTGACTATTGCTAGTAAGATGGGAAGGCACCTCAGCCCCAGTAAAGGTTCCGAGAATTGGGGAGTCTGGAGAATCACCATCTTTAACAGCAAGGAAGTCAAACTGGGATTCCAGATCAAAGTCATTAAAGGACAGGTGTATCCGGCTCCCTGGATCGGAGATAATTGTCCAGATGCAATTTAAATTATTTCCATATCCTTCTGGATAATCAGGGGAAAGAACTGTCCCCATTGGTGCAGTAAAGTTAGAGAGGCAAGGAACTGTTAAAAATAGGAAAATAATAAAATAGAATAAATGCTCAAAAATAATATTTAACCTTATTTTAATTGTTCTTCTATGATTATGATGATTAAATTTGATGAAATAATATTAAACAATGCAAATTATAATCAAAGAAAAAAGTTACATATTAAAAGAGGCAACTAGTAATTTGAATAAACTTAATGTCCTTAAATAGACACAAAATGTAAGTGGATTAATAACAACAATTTATTTTGACATTTATTGTGTTATATCACAGAGCTGTACAGTTTTAGTTTCATGCCAAAAAAGAATATTGGAGAAATGTATAGAGGTTCCCATAGAAAGTAATAATTCTCATGAAATGATTGAAGACAAAATATATTATGTGGATATCAACAGAACTAGGATAAGTCAGCCCTGAGAAGACTCTGGATGGATGTAATGAGTAGGTGAGTTTCAGTTCTCCCATGGACAAGGGCAGCTCTGATAGTTTATAACACAAATAAGATGATGAATTAACTTTTAAAATAGCCACCATGCTGGCTAATACTAGAAGACAATTTTACAAATGGAAAGGATTATCATTATAAGTTGAATACAACTGAAAAGCTTTATATTTGAAAACCAGAAAATTACTCTTATTTTTATGAATATTGGCCAATATTATCATTTGTGAATATTCAAAACTAAAATGTAAAATTTTCAATATTACACTAACAGCTAGTAAGTTGCATAAAGTGCATCAATAGACAGTGGAAATTATATTTTTGTTGTATTTACCCAGGAATGTTTTAATGTATTTAGAGAAATATATTCTTTTAATTCAATCATATTGTTTATTATAAACATTAATGAATTTGATTCTGTGCAATATAAGCTGCACTTAAAGTATGCATTAGTATAAGCATCTAGAGGCAAGAATAAGTTAATGCATTGTACATAGAATATAAGCTTTAAATATTTTCTGTGTTTTTGATTGCAAATAAGCATATACTGTGTAGTTAAAATATATGAATCTATTAAAATTAGCTTAGATTTATAATTTCCATAAGATGTATGCTATCTATAAAGTATAAAATTCCACCAATGAAGTGTTATATGAACACATGTAATATATACTTTGCAATTACCCAGTGAACTACGTTAACTTTATTTAAATCGGTAATGAAATTTATAATTTGGCATAAGCACACTTATAAAGATAGTATCACATAGTGCTACTCATCCAAAAATAATTACACAGTTCCAGCTCTTTGCAATTAATTACAAAAGCAATTATATGCAAGGACAGGGTAACATATGCTATCTAGAAGCAAAGCATTTGGTACTCACAGATACAGATGGGTATGTTTGCAGACCATTGGTTATTCTCTTGACAAACAATGGATTTCTCTCCAATTAATTCAAACCCAAACTGGCATTCAAATCTTAAAACATCACGATTAGAAAATCCATCGCCTTCTCTAATTCCATATAAGGGTGTGCCAGGATCTCCACAGCTTTCTTTCTCAATTTCTGTAAAAAGATAAGATATAAGCCACCTTCCTAGAATAATAGGCTTGTAATAACCATACTACCAGTTTTAGATACACACTCCCTATAACTGAAGTATTTCAGAGCAAAAGATATGTTCCCCAATCTTTGTTTTTCTTTTGCCACTCCTATGGACCTGATTTGCTGAAATGATACTTAGAGAACAATTAGCGTATTTCTCTCATTATATAAATGGGGAAACTGAAGGCATCAGCACTAATGCAGTTGCCAGAGGCCATTAAGACAAGATCTCAATCTTGCATCTGTAGTAGGTACATAGTGTACACATCCATGGATACACACACATAAAAGCATATACATATGCACATACACATACATATATATTTTCACCAAATCCAAAAGACTTCTCTTATTCTTATAACTTGTACATAATACAGTAAATTCTTGGATCACTACCAAGATATGGGGAAACATTATTTGCCTCTGTGCTCCTACAGCAGCAGCCGTTAGTAATACATTTAATTCAGGACCTGGTAGTCTCTCTGATACTTGTTGGTGAATTATTTCCCCAGCTAGATACAAATACTCCTTGAGGGCAGGCACCAATTTTGCATTCCAAATTACCATCTTATGGCTCTCAATTAATGTTTATTGGATGAATTGTGTTAAAGGAGATTGAAAAGGAAATTTCTCTCTTAAAAGCACATTAAAACACCCTTTAAAGTGTATCCATAGAATCTCCAAATACCTATAATTTTCCTTGTGAAGCTATGAATTTCATTAGTAAATTATTGTAGTGGCTGTTTTTGGTTTTTAAGTTGCATGATAACACATTAACAAAGTTTTCTCAAATGAACAGCAATGGCAAAAAATAAAAATAAATTAAAAGGCAAAACTTTGGTAAAATATTACCGCCTCTCCTGATACTTCAACATTCACACATGCTTGCTTTTTTGTAAACTCCCCATACCAGTCTGTTGTGTATCTTTCCAGTTCTTTTCTCATGCTTTTATAATTATAAACACACATATATATGATGTAATATTATAAATGTCTGCAAATATATAAATATATAGACTGTATTCATAGAAACTTTGTAAAATTCATTTATAAATATAACATAATTTAAGTTGTATTATTCTGTAAACATTTTTCTATAACTTGTTTTTTTAAAACCAAACAATATGTTTTATAGATATTTTTGAACATATTTGTATCCTTAGAAAAAAACATAGTATAGATGTTTATAATGATTCATTTAATGCACTGCTGGATTTGATTTCTATCTTATTTAGATATTTTTATTTATTTTCATAAGGGATATTGGTCTTTACTTTTTTTTTCTTGTGCTGTTTCCTATCCAGATTTAATATAAAAAGAAAAGATTAGTAATTTTCCAACTATTTCTAGTCTTTGGGCCAGACTGTATAACAGGAAAAGTTGGATCCTTGAGGTAGAACTTGCCCCAAAAAGCTGTCTGAGTCTGGTATACTTTTGTGATGATTATCTGACTACCATTTCAATTTTACTTCAGGTTATTTTCCTATCAAAGTTTGTAATTTTGGGGACCAATATTGGCAAGTTGTATACATTAGAGACATAACATTGTCCAAGGTTTTCCAGCTTAGGGGTTTAGTAGTAAGATAATTGTGTTACAGGATTTTTATTTTTTCTCATTTGGTCAGCAATTTAATTGTTTTATTTTTATTTTCACTGATCATCTGAATCTTTCTTGAGAGGTCAGCAATGGATTGTAAATTAATTAAAAAAATTTTTTTTATATTTCAAAAGATGCTTAGATTACATAAATGGTGTTATAGGATTTTTAAATATCTCCTTTATAAATGTCATGCATATTTTTTTCTCCTAAAACTTTGTCTTTTTTTCTTTTTTTTGCTAATACTTGGAAAGGGTATTAGTTTATTCGAAGTTTATTCAAAGAACCACTATTGTTTTTTGACCAATGCTATTCTTTTTATTTTATTTAATCGTGTCTTCTGTTAAGTAAAATAAGATGGTCACCTGCACTGGACATTGCTGGGAGAAGACCCCTTTCTGAGAAGGCTTTTCCAGAGGTCAAAAACATTGATCTGCAGGAGTTTTCAGAGAAAATGGAACACACTCTACAAAGTTGCTAATAAGCAATACCTGATGATAAAAACCAGTTTTGGTCCAGTCGAGAGAGCTTTTCAGAATGGACAAGCATACCATACTAATCAATGTATATCTGCTTCCCACTTTGCAAGACCACCCCTCCCCCCAAGAAAAGTGGAAACTTAATTTCAGCCAATCAAAACATTGCCTCACTCGCTTCCACATTCACCCTCTATGAGTTTCCACTTTCCACTCCCTCAGTGGAGCTTCCTTCTGCTTTCTGAATGGGTTGCTTCCCAATTCATGAATCATTCAATGGAGGTATGAGGTCCTAAATTGCAAGAAGAGTTTATCTTTTATCACTTTTTAAAAAATCTTTTTTGGATTCCATCCTCAATTCTCTTTTGGGTTATTTTGCTGTTCTTCTCTAGCTTCTTCAGTTGAAATCTTAGTTTATTAGTTTATTTTTAACCTTTCTTGTTTCATAAAAAATAGTCTATAGCAGGGGTTCTTAACAAGGAGTCTGTGATCTTGAATTAGAATTAAAAAAAAAAAGTTCTTGTGGGAACGTTTTGGTGCAGGTGTGACATATTTATTAAATAATACGCAGTATAGTGTGGACTTAGTAAGGGATCCATGCTTTTCACCTGACTGGCAAAGGGGTCCATGGAACAAAAAGGGTTAAGAATCCCAGGTCTATAGATTTCCTTCAGGAAACTGCTTTGATATGGAGAGCTTTTGTTGTTCACTTCTAAATAGTTAATAGTTTCCATTTTTATTTCCTCTAATGCATAAATAATTTCTAAGAGTGTTTTAAAATTTATAGGATGGGCTATCATTTTGTTGTGGATTTCTAATGTTATTGCTTTAGTACTCAGAATATGTATATTCAGATTTCAGAGTGGATAAATCAGCAATTTATATTCAATTTGTTATATTTCTTAAGTTGAAATTATGTTCTTCCTTATTCTTTTGTCTACTTGCTCTGTAAACTTCTCAGAGGAGAGTGCTAAAAATTCAAACTGACTGTGGATTTCAACACATTTCTTTACAGTTGAAGCAAGTTTATTCAAATATTTTAAACAACCATTCACTCATTCAGTTTATTCACAAAAATATTTATCAGGTGCCTATGATGTGCTTGATGCTGTTCTAGGTATTTAGGATACATCAGTGATTCCTGTGCTTTAACCCAGGAATGTGAATGCCACTGGAAGTTTACAAACAATAAACAATAAATATATAACATCATATGTTGAAGGTGAGAAATGCTATGGGGGGAAAAAAGAAGATTGGCAAGGAATAGGAGAGCTAAAGTGCTCGGTGGTGGTAGGGTGACATCATTTCCAAGTTCACAAAGTTTAATTAATATTGTACATTCTTGCTGAAATTAATTTTGTTATCTAAATAATAGAGTCTTCTTAATCTGAAAAAGTCTTTTTTTTAAACCTCAGTATTGAATGATAGTTCATGTGACAGTTGGAAGTTCTTTTATGAATCCCCAAAAAAGAAAGATTATGTTTTTGAACTAATCAATTCCTGTGGCTGTGAGACCCTTTTGATTGGACTATGTCAGTGAGACATGACTCAGGTTGAATCTCCACCCTCTTGCTGGGTCTGATATAAATGGAGACACAGAGAGAGAGAGACACAGGAAATAGGGAGCGCTGCCCTTTTTGATCCTGCCATGTGAGAGACAACTTGAGGGTCACTAGCAGCCAAAGCTTAAGCATGAAAAACCCCCAAGAGGTTCACAGAATATACAAGCCATATGCCTGATAGCCCATGGCTGAACTTGGGAAGAAAGCAGAGTAGCTGAGACTGAGAGAGGAGGCCTGGACAAAGACAAGCCCTGTGCCTGGTTGCCCACAGCTGAGCTCCAGGAGATGGTAGATTCTGGAGGGGAAGGCAGGGATGTAGGTAGAGCTAGTGGCCATCTTGCTTCACCATGTGTCAGGACCCCAGGATCACCAGTGGCTGACTTTGGTGGGAAAACATCTCTACTGATGCCTTGATCTGGACATTTCACAGCCCTGGAACTGTAGGCTTTTACCCTAAATAAAATTCCCATTATAAAAGTCAACCCATTTCTGGTACTTTGCATTGGTAGCCCTGTGGTAAGCTAACACAGTTGATCAGGCATAGACTTTTAATTCAGAATTATTTTCTCCAAGAATTTTGAAGATGTTCTTACCTTGTTCTTTTTCCATTCGGTAATCCTGAAGAGAAATCTAATACCAAACTTATTTTCATTCTCTAATTAATCTGTCCCCTGCTTCCCCTCCTCTTTTCCAATAAGTTTTAGGTTTGTTTTTAGACTCACTTTTTAAATTTCACTATAATCTATCTAGGATCAGTTTTTATATCTATTTATTCTACTTGATAGAGTTCTTCAATCCAATAACTTGTAACTATCTTTTATTCCTTTCAAGGAAATTGTTACTATTATTTCTTCTAAAAGCATAGTTTCTTACATGTCCTCATCTCTCTTTCTGGAACTCCTTTAAATTGAATGTTGGAAGTTTAGGATTTTTCTAGCCTTTGTGTTGCTTAATCTTTCAAACTTTATTTTTCTTTAACCATTATTCTACCTTCTAAAAGAATTCATTGGCTATATACTCCAGTTTACTAATTCACTGTGTGATTGTATCTAATCTCAATTCAACTCATACATTGAAAAATATTATGTTGTCCTTTCCTGAATATTTAATTGTTGCTATTATTTCTTCTTATTGTTTTGTAGCCTCCTGTTAATTTTTAATGGATATACTTTCTCCCTTTATTTTTGCAGTAATGTCTACCAGACTTTTTTAACAAAGTATTTTCTGATTGTTCTCTTCACTCTCTCTCCTTGGGTAAAAGTAGCAGAGTGAAACTTTTTCTAAATTTGAATATTTGAAAATATATTTGATGTATTATATTTGTTGTTAGCATACAATGAAAAGGTGGAGGAAGCAGTTTATGGGGGAACAAAATTGTTGGTTTTGAACAAACTATCAAATAGATGTCTTTATTTGCTTGCTTCTCTATAACTATGCTGGTCCTGTGCTCTCTATTCTCACCTCAACCCCCTCCACCTTTGGGCTCAATACCTCTAATGTTAGAATGCTGCTATAAGGTGGGGTGTAAGTTTTTCCCTTTAGTGAGCTGTGATGCAGTCATCTATTGTGCTCTTTTCCCAAGCTGGAAGGCCTTCCTCTAAATAACTATATTGGGTTCCCATTTGAATCAATTGCATTTTGCTCTGTAACTGAAATATTTCCCTATGTGGTAATTCCTTCAGCTTCTCAGGATTGCCAATAATTTCTGCGCTAGAGGCTTTTTGACTCTGAGGCAGCTGACTTCGTATGCACAAGCTACAGTAACAGCTTCCTGTGGTGGCAATGGTTTATAAAATTCCCAACTTTCCTCTATTCTCTCTCCCTCTCTCTCCCTCTCTATCTCTCACTCTGTCTCTCTTTCTTATTTTTATATATTTTATATAAAAATATATGTTTATTTTTACTTATTTGCTTTTATTCTCTTTGGAAATCCCTTACAATCTCAGAACTGAGATTTTGTCTTCCTATACTTAAGAATTAATGCACTTTTATAGGTTTTCTATCATCTTTTCATTAGGGTTGAGAGTGCATGCTTAGCCTACCATTTTGAAGTAAATTTTTTTTTGCTCCTTTAATACATCAGTCTCTAAAATCAAGACTATACTTTTAAATAAGGGTGTAATTTTGAAGCTTCAATACTCTGTAACTTAGACATAAAAATAACATGTGGTAATTAAAATAAACATACACCTATTATGTATGACTGCTTTTGAAATTTTTTTCTATCCAGGAGGCAAGATTGATATGCAAACAAAATAATTAATATTCATTGGGTCCTAAAATGTATAATCAAGCATAATAGTTGGCCCGAGGGATATGAAGATAAATATGATTTGGTGCCTATCCCTAAGTGAGGGCACAAAGAGATATAGTAAAGTCTTCTTGGAATTAGAAGTTGCTGAATAGGTAAAAACTTAATAGAAGAGGTGACCCTTGAACTACCTTGAGTTATGGATGTTCTCACTGACTGAACTAGAGAAAGGTGGGAAAGGAAAGGGTATCCCAGACAGTGGGAGCAATATCAGAAAAGATATAAAGTCTCTTCCTTTCCCTTCCCCACCCCTGTCCTCCCCTTGCCTCGTCTCCCCTCTTTTCCCCTCTTCTCTGCTTTCTTCCCTTCCCTTTCCCCTTTCTTGTTTGCCTTAGGCGGTAGTGTGGTTAGGGTTAAGCATCAGTGATGGTTGCACAAGGTGTTGAAGAAGTAGTGGAGCCAAGTAAGTGTGGTGTGGCTGTGAGTCAAAGAAATAGAAGCAAGACCAAGGCGGCACCCTATAATTACAGGAGATTAATCATAAATATATTGGGCATAAGGGTAACCAAGTTTCTAATTGTTAAATAAGGGCTTAAAAATGTGGAAAGAGGGAAAGTTATAAAGAATCCTGAGGGGTTGAATTGGAGTTGAAGAGACTGATGTAAACTCATGTGTAAAATATAGATGATAGACAGATGTAGATATAGATCAATGTGTGTAATTACCGTATATGTCATATGCCACACACATATGTACACATGTACATACACATATTTTCTAGCTCTGTTCACTGAGAGTGCCTAAAAGTATTAAACTCCAGTAGCAACAAGGACATTGAGTATTTAGTTCTGAATTTCTAAATACCATTCTTCACTAAAAGGAACCGGGGAGACTGACAAGGATATGTACAAGATGAGTCTGGAACACCATGCGCTAAAACATAAAAAAAAAGAAGTGATTTAAGGATGATAGAGACATATCAAAAGGATGTACAAGCCAGCTTGAAGAGGCTCCATTGGCCATTCTATGTCAGTTTAAGAATCAAAGCAGTAATGATAATGATAATGATAATTGAATAAAATAGAAATGCATAATTCCATGCTGATATAAACAAACAAACAAAAAACAAACAAATGAGAAAGATCTTTCTCCTTGTTGAATGAAAATTAATAAACATGGAATGAAAATGCAAAATCAATATTTGGCAGCTTTCATGGTGATTGGGGATTCTAGAGGAGTCACCAATGGTTTTTAAGGCTGGTGGATAGATGTTTGATTAAAAAAAAAAACAAGATACTGTCATAAGTTTGGATTATTTCTCTACAAAACATGTATTAATTACAAAAGAGAACTCAATGATATCATTATAAAAACCAGGCAGACACCAATTTTACCAGGTGATCAAGGTTTACATAACCAGTATGGGATAGGTTGATATTGTTTGCCTCCTGATATGATGCACTAGAAAGAAATGAACATCATCTCTGTGGTACTCCTGTCAAGAATGCATGACATATATCTGGACATGAGGAAAGGCTGGATGGACACCAATAGAGTGACATATTACAGAATGAAGAGCTTGCATTCGTTATAGCTGTCAAGATCATGACAGAGAAAAATCAAGGAATTCATCCAGATTGAAGGAAATGAAAGATACATGATGACTTACTAAAATGGATATTCTTAGATTGAGTTCTGGGCAAAAAAGGAAAAAGAGAAATTTTTTGAATAGTTAGTGAAATTTGAATGGGGTCTATGAATTATTTGCTAGTGTTGTATCAAGTGGTGATTTTCTGTTTTGGATGGTTATGTTGTGGTTGTGTAAGAGAGAGTCTTTGTTTTGGGGAAATTTAAACTGAGTGATGAGGTGTCGTATTTGCATCTTGCTACCAAATGGTTCCATGGTGGTTTTAAAACATATTTGTAAATTCATTGTTCCTCCTATCACATAAGAGCAAATAGAGTTGAATTCCTCTCCTAATGATTATGGGCCAACATTAATGATTAGCTCTTAACAAATAGAATGTGGAGGAGTGTCATTGTATGACCACCACTTTCAGTTTCTCTCCTAACACTACCAACTGGCAGGTTCCTGAAGATTTAGGGCATGGACTAAACACTGACACATTCACTATCATGGTGTTCTGCACAGCAAGGACTACAGCAGCTCCAGTACCCATAGATGACCCCACAGAATCACTGGAATCTTGTTCTTCTCCAACAGCTTCCCTAAGGAACTGGATAACAACTGGAATTGTGGGGAACTTAACACTTGAGGGGGGTACATTGACTATGATAGGTCAGGAAATAGAAAGGAGACCAGGAGATAAATTATTAACCCCTCCTCCCCTACAACAGATAGTTCCAAAGCACAGCTGGTCCACATGGCCCACATGACCAAGCAATCAGCTGAGCTGCTTGTGAGACAGTTCAGTGGCATACCGACTTTTATTTGTTTCTCCTATTTCCCTATATGTCTCTCTTTATTTTCCCATTTGTGCTATCTCAGAATTGCACACCCCACAAAAGTATCAGCTCATAAGCTTTACCCCAGCCTTTGTTTTCTAGGGAACCAAAGCTAAGAAAAGTGACTTATCAAAGGCAAACATATTTGGTCGACAAAATAAGGGACCAGAGTATCTAAAAGTTAAAAACATATACATGATCCCCAGGAAGATAAGGATATTAGCTACCATTTGTTGCATGACTATTATTTAACAGGAGGTTTGCTAAATACTAAAACTACTTTATCTCATATAATTCTTACTGCAACACTGTTAGCTAAGCACGGTTATTCCAGTTTAATAGATTAAAACTGAGGTTCTGAGAGGCTGACTAAGGTTACACATGTAGAAATAACTCCACTGGGATTCTACTCAACATCTACTTGATTGCAATGCCCACATTCTTTTCCAATTTTCCATGCTGCTTGAGAAAAAGGATGGAAAGAAACACTGTTGGTCAGGTATTGGAATAATTAAGGAAAAGAGAAGGATAAACTTGAGTCCAGGATTGGAAGGGGAAGGATAGCAACATTAGTTGCTATCTCTGAGGCTTTAATACACCAATCTCATAACTTTATCTGGCCAGGGAGATTTTAATACCTCTCAGATCTCTTCACATTTACCATGGGAGGTCCTTCATGATCTAAGCCTGCCTGCTTCTCCAGCCCTGTCTCCCAGTTTATCATGCAACCAAAGTGTCAAATGTGTTGACACTTGCTGTCCCCTTTCACATCAATATGCTTGTAGACATAAAGTCTTCTCTTCCTGAAACCAAGGCATCCTCCCAGCCTATAAAATCTGGGAAGATTACTATCCATCTCTCAGGGTCAAACATTACCTCCTCCATAAAGTCTGCCCTGAGATTACAAGCACAGTTAGTTGCTCCATTCTTCGGGCTTTTACAGTTCTTTGGGCATACCTATATTGGTAAGTATATTTTATTATAATTATTTATTTACTCACCTGTCTCTTCCTTTGAGCTTTTATTCACTTTTACATATCAAGAACCTATATGCTTGGTTATAAACTCTTACATATACTCTATTAGGTACAGGCAAAACTCTAAACATTAGTTACATTATATACTCCCATACTCCTATGAGGACCAAAGAGGTAATTTGCCTAAAGTAACACAAACTTTAAGCAGCAGAGATGGGGTTTGAGCCCATTTAGTGTGGTTCCAGAATATGGATTCTTAAGCACTATGCTGTACTTCTCAGAGCCTGATAGTCAAAAAATAATTTTAGATAAATAAAGTAGGAAGACAGACAAAAAAGAGTTTGCATTAAAAAGTATGTAGTTCTATTAATAAACAATATAAACAATCACAAATCTCCAGAATTATAGGGAACCTACATATATAGAAAATCTCAGAATGCTATATATTTCAGTATGACTTGAATAATTCAAATTTTACACTATTCTTGTAATTGAATGATATGAGGGCTGGATATCTTTTGCTTACTGCTCTCGATCCATTTTCTACCTTTTTTTGCTCTGCTTTTTGTGCCTGTGGGTAGGTAAAAACTGACCCATATAAACCCATATCAGTCAGGCCTCGGTGCTGTCTGACTTCCTGTGGGGATCAGGGTCAGCCAAAGTGAAGCACTAATATAAGCCTGAGGTGAGGAGATCAAGGAAAGAGTGTAGGAGAATATTTTCTCCCCACTTCTGTCTTCGCCTCTTCAGCATGGGTTGACTGTGCTCCTCTACTGAGGATCACAAATAGCTGCCATCTGAGCTTTGTAGTGCTCATTTCTGCAGGTGGTAATGGCTCCCTTTTGTCATTAGCTAGGAAAGCCACACAACCTTTTGCTAGTTTTCTTAAGCACTGCTCACATGTACCCGATTTGATTGTGTCATCTATTTCCTACAGGGTCCATGGCTGATACAATTTAAGTTATACTTGAAATCCCAATTCAACACAAAAACAATTCAGTTAGCAGCCCTCTGATACTTGGTTTTATTATCTTAAAATAATTTTGTGACTCAGAATATGAAACAGAGTTGAGATTTCTTTAACAAATGTTGCCATTTAATGGGAGTCAGCTGAATATATCTGTACATCTTTCACAAGTAAATTTGGAAAGAGCAAAGTGAATACTCATTTCCAGAGTCAGAGGCTAGCACCCATGTAAGAGCACCTGTTTCTACTCTTTTCCTTCCATGATGTGGAGGCAAAGAGATTAGAAGGTGGGGAGGAGATTGTTGAAATAAATGAGACTAGCAGTTCAGAGGAAATATAAGCAGAACCCTCCAGAATGGTCTCAAGCAGAGAGATGAGAGGAAAATTGGAAGTATAGGTTTAAGTGGCAGTAGCTGAATTTGTAGAAACAGGAATCTTTGAACATTTTTTTTTTTCTTTAGTGACCACATAACTTTGATTCTTGATGCCTAAAGTTATAAACTCTAATTTTAAATTCAATCAGATTTCCAGTCAAAGAGCAACATCTGGGCTTAATGTGACATAGAACATCTTATTGATCAATCACTGGCTTGACAACAGTTGACACTGTAATTCAAACACTCCAGAGAAACTGTAGGTTAAAAGAAAGTGATCTGTAAAACTTGCAGTTTTGCTGATTCTTAATGTTAAGAAGCCTCTTGGGAATCTCATTACCTCAGCACTGGGCTTGCAAAGGTTGTGAAATATAGAACCACACAGCTAGAAAAGACCTTGTGAATTAAACTATGTCTCACATTCAAGCATCTAAGACAAATGAGATGATAGGTAACATTTAAAGAGATTTTAAGAAGGAAACCCTTAACTTCTCAGGCAAAGTAATGAAGGACATGTTGGCAACAACAAATGCTTAAAGTGTTTTTACAATCATGGTGAAAACACTGCCATTTAAAATGTCTTATAATAGGTACAACAATTAATTTAAAATATGCAAAATTCAAAATGGTGGCAAATAATCTGAGCCAGCCTCCCAAAATTTACTATTTTGTGTAGAGCTGGTGTGGAAGAACATCTGCTGCCAGTAGTCAAATCATACTCTTTTGAGATACAGAAAATTGAAACACTCTAACAGAACACTTAATTCTTTTTTTTTCTTTAGAACACTCAATTCTTAATCATATTTTATCTTTTAAAAATTATTGAGCACCTTAATATGGTCAATAGAATCAGGAACTCTGTGATAAAAAACAATGTTCTTTTCTTCTGTTCTAAATATAATGTTACTTGACATATAATTTTGGAGTTGTTTTAATAGTAGTGTTTCTGTATTTATAAAAAACAATTAATAGTCTGTCATCTCAGTGCCCAGGTCTCAAATTTAGAGAATGCCTGAAAGATACAAAAAAGAAGGAATATTCCAGTCTTTAAAGGTGTTGAAACTATGAATTTGGATTCTGTAGCATTTTGCCCCAATCCAGTGATTTTGGGGTTCCTAGGGTCTTATGTAAAACTCTGTGCAACTATTATAACTCCATCCCTTTTTCTCCCTCTCAGGAGATGTTGAGTGAGGCTAAGTTTATTTCAAGGACAAAACTAAGTTTGCTTAATTTAATTAAAAATAAATAAATAATTTACAAATGCAGGTAATTCAAGCAGTAACATATTTCTTGAAACCTCACAACAGTTTGAAACACACCACTATGTGATAACTGTAAAATTGAGAATAAATATTCTAACCCAATATGTCCCTAGCTAATAAATTCATTTCATTATTCACAGCATTTAATGGGATAAGGTGGGAATCAATTAAAAAAGCATGGGGAACGGATATGGCTCAAGTGATTGAGTGCCTGCTTTCCACATGGGAGATGCCAGTTTTGTCCCCAGTGCCTCCTAAAAATCAAAACAAACAACAAGCAAACAAATGAAAAAGCCAACTCAGGAGAGCCGATGTAGCTCAGTGGTTGAGTGCAGGCTCCTTGCATGCAAGGTCCCAGGTTCAATCTTGAGCCCGAGTACCTTAAAAAAAGAAAAAAAAAAGAAAAACAAATACGCATTCTGATGATGAGAGAGTATTTTAGTTCCGGGAATTTAAAGCTAGTCTCATCAACTTAAATAGCATGCTCAGTTCATTTGTTTGGTTTTTACTCAGCATCATTGTGTGCCAGGAACTGTGGTAGGAACTACAGCCATGGAAAAGTATGTCATAAATTGCTGCCCCCCAAAATACAACCTATAAGAGTTGCCAGTTGGGAGTATTCTTGATATATTTTTAAATTCCTTGGCACATGATTTTAAGAAAGGGGAATGGACTATATTCTAGTCAACACTTTTGCTACAAGATATAAATGTTTTAAAACCTCGAGATGATTTCAGAAGTTAGGTGTTTTTCTCTATGTATTCTGACTTAGGAACTATGTTACGCTTTAAATAATTGAAGATCAAGTGACAACTGAATCCTCCTCCCTGACCAGCCCTGAGGTGTTGCCCTTAAAACTTTAACCATTGTTCATATGCTTAAGGTCCTTCAGTGGACGTGATTAACATCTGCCTTGAGTTTGGGACAAAGTATTGTATCTGCTAAAAATAGATAATGTAGCAGGTAGGCAAGTGATTGAGGTTAGTAGATGTTTTTAGCCACTAAATCAGCTAATTATAGATAGTTTCATAATCAATTTTTCATGTAGTGACCTTATTCATTCACTCATTAATTCAATCAATTAGTATGTTCATTTAAGAAAAAAAATGTCTTGAAATTGCACTCTGTCCTAAATATTGGGAATACAAAAGTAAGATCGGATCTATTGCTATTTACTAGGAAAAGACAAACACACAGATATATGAAAGTAAGAGGAATAGTGTTTTTTAAGAATAAGATATATTGGAGACAAAAATGAACAATTCTGCTTGGGAAAGGAAGGCAAAAAAGATTCTATAAACTGAAACATGAACCAAGATTTGGCAGATTTGCAAGGGTGTGTGGTTTGTCTGTGTGTGTGTTTGTGCGTGTATGTGTGTGAGCAGTTTGTGACATTCAGGCAGAGAAGCCTGGCCAAAGGAAATATAGTATAAAAAACATGACACATTTGCAGAAATTCACGTAGTTCAGTAGGGCTGGAGTTAGAGTGCAAGAAGGGTGAGGTAAAAGATGAAGATGAGGAAATGCAAGGCTGCCCTTGTATACAATGTGAAGGGCCTCTGACCTTATTCTAAACACAGGTAAGTCATTGGTAAAGCACTCAGATGATGCTCACCATACAAATGCTCCATACAGAGCAGCAGTCACACCAATCTCATGTGAAATGAACTAGGCATGAAAGAGTAAATTAAAGAGACATGACCTTACTCCCCAAGTAGCTTATAGTCTAATAAAGGAGCAATAAAATGGAAGCATCAGGAAGCTTTTCTTTTTATAAGAAGATTCAACATAACATTGTTCACTTATAACCTCACTTAACCTGTCTATTTTTAAAATTTTTTCCCTTGAAGTACCTTGAATGAAAGAACAAAGTGAAATATAGATTTTTGTCTAAATCTCTGTAGCTACCTGTTTAAAAGAGTTTGCAAGAAGGGCTAGATCAATATTTTTTGAACTATAATAGCAATCAAAGTAAATGGATTTTTCTTTCTGAAAGAACCATAACTGCTAGCACCTTTACAGCAGTCATCAAAAATTTCTAAACATTACTGCTCTTATTGTAGCTACCAGATGGTGAGAGGACTTATAATTATTTGGAGGTATAACGTTGTGGATCTATAAAGCAAGTAAGAAGAATGAAACACTCTTTTTAATATAAAAGACTACACTGAGGAAAGCCAGAGTGCAACAAATGGACAGAATATGCTTTTGCTTTTAAAAATAATCGTGTTAACATAGTGTTAGTCCTTTATGAAATTAAGTTCTGGCTATAGCAACTCAACTTCAATCTGAGAAGCAGTTTTTGAGATCCTGAATGTGCTGAGCTAGTTATTGGAAAGGTCATAGATTAATTGAGCTTTATATATATTTTCTCTGGGAGTTAAAAATAACATGTAATCAGCCATTTTTGAGCATTAGTGATTGATAATGGAAATGATTAATTAATATAATATGTGGTTTTTGTAACTGGTTTCTTCATATCAAGTTAGGTTTCTGTGGGCTATTGTGATAACCACTTTTCCATTGTCCCTGCCTACACTTCAGGCTCCTGGGGCTCTGTGCCCACTAAAAACCTATTATTAGAAGAGGAACCTATAGCAATTGTTTATATTTTTAGTTTGAATTTGAATTTTCTTACAACTTCTTGCAAGTTAACTCTTCTCAGATAGTAGTATGAAAACTGTAATTTTAAGAGAATATCAAATTGTGTTTGAGATATACTTTTTGGAGACTGGATAATGGAAAAAAATAACAGGAGTTTGGCTTTATTTATTCAACACATACTATGTGCAATTCATGGCTGTAAGGATTTAAAAAGTTGAATAAGGTACATATTCTGTGTATAAAGAGAGAAAATATACTAAGGTATAAAATATGGATACATATAATTTCAATATAAGGCAACGTATGACAAATGCAATATTATCGTTCACGGTGCTTTAGCAATTCAGAGGAAAGAAAAACTATTTCTATGTCAGAAGTTAGGTAAGTATAAAGGTGGTCCGAGTAGACTTTCAAAGAAGTTGAATTTCATATTTTCCTTTATCAATGAAAAAGTTTTTTAAAGATGGAAATCAGAAAAGACATCATAATAGAAGAGGTAGGCATAATAAAGTTTAGACAAGGAAAAACATTACAAGATATGAGTGGAAAAGCAAATTATAGCCAGGCAGTGGAGAACTTGTTGTATCTGGTTAAGGCAGAATTAATAATGTAGGAATGGAAAAGACACTAAAGATTTTGGAAGAATCTATGAGAAGAGAAGATTTAAGAGAGGAACTTGAGGTTGGCTATTTGAATAATTTTTTAAAAAAGCAAATAAAGATTAGAGTGATAAATACTGGTAAAAGATAAACAATAAAACTTGCAACCCATTTGAAGTGAGAAAGACAAAAAGAAGAGTAAAGGTTAACAATGAATACACAAAAATATTTTCCAAAAGCAGCATTAATTCCATGAGATATTAAGAGTGGCTGTAGGGTAGAAAAAAAAAAAAGAAGGGTTTAAAGGTCAAAAGAATTTGTGAAGTACTAAAGAAAGTTAAATTGATTTCTGTAGCAATTTCAATCCTTTAATGTGCTCTTTTCCATGGTAAAAGTTTAAGAGGGGATGTTGTATATAGCAATGGTTTTTAAACTTTATTATCTGAGAGACAGAATATATGCATGGGCAATGAGACGAGATCATATTTGACAATAGCACACTGATACACACGAAAAGCTCAGGAAGCTAAAAGATCTCACCATCTGGTAGCAATCTCTGCAGCAAGCAGCCAAGGAAGCCAAATACTACTTCTGCAGCAACATATCCAGAAACAGTTAGACTTGGTCAATGATTGCCAACTTCCCACCTTTTTGCTCTTGCTTCCAGTTCAGGATCAACCAGATCAACCAAATATACTCCCTGAACCAATCAATCGTATAAGATGTCTGGCTTTTTGCTAGCCCACCTCCAGCTTCCCCATGCCTACCAACCTCCAATGAGAGCATAACTGAAGCCGTCCTTTTCTTTTCACTGTAAAGCATTCCCACTTCCTTAACTGCCTTTGCATCTCTGTCAAAGGCACGTGATGGTGGGCTGACACCCTTGTCATAGCCAAGCACTAAATAAATAGCCTCTTTTTGTTCTCATTTGCATGGCCCTTATTTATTTCCAATGACACAGTTATATATAAATGAATTTATACATTCATATACACATGAACATGCACACATGATAATAACTGCAAAATATGTTTCACAGGACAATGCAAAAAAACCCTGTAAGTGTACTGTAAGCAATGCACTCTGACATTTTCTATTCCATCCTATTCATAAAAAAATGAATGCTGGTCCTAACCCTTTAAAATTAATTTATGGCCCACTAATCAAAATGACTTTAATATTGAAAAACTGTTGTGTATAGATTTTCTAAGCTTTTTTGACCACAGAATCATGTATTCATGGAGTATCACTAGGGACTTGTTTCCACAGAACACACTTGGGGAAAGTTGCATACATTTTGAGTAGGGATCACTAGAACAATAGGGATGTGATTAATAGACAAGGGAACCGGAATAAAAAATTGGTTTTTAATGAAAGGTGTTTAGTTCAATTAAAAGCATATTGATTTAGAAATTACAGCTCAGAGAAATAGAAAATAAATTACTCAATCAAGAAAGGATGGAGTTTCATAAAATTCTAGTCTTCCTTTTCTGAAGGGTCTTTAAAGGGCATTTAGTTTAGCTTCCCTCTTCAAGTAACATTTTTATTCCCAACCCTAGTACTAGTCCTAGTGTTTGTATTCAAAAGGGACTATGTATCTGGCAGAGCAAAGTTAAATGCAGAGAAAGTCCCTATTCATTAGAAACTGAAAGTACAGCCATATAAAGAAATTATAAGCTTTCTTCCCTTAGTGAAAAGGATTTCTATTTTTATTTAAATTTCATTTTATTTGTTTTGTATTAGGATTTGGTATGTAAAAAATTGGATGTAAGGGAAGGACAAAGAAAGTTGGAGAAAGACAAAGTAACAATAAGAATAACTGTAAAGGAAGCATAGTCTAAATAATCTCTTAAATTTCATGCTTGAAGTGGCTAAAATAGAGTTTTTTATATTATAATATAGACTAGGTAATCCATAAAGACCCTCTTCTAGCCATATTTTTCTATTTTTAATTTGACACATTTATTCTTAATAATTCTTATGCAGATGATTTTTAAATTATGCATTTTATCAGAAACAATAGACTTCTAGAAAAATAATGATTACTTAATTCAATTATGAAAATCACAATTATCTAAACTTGTGCAATTTGTGAGTGTAGATTTTTCCAAATTATTTTTATTTGCCCTGCAAAATATTTACCTTAGTCATAAATTTTTTACTCCAATTTTTAAATGACCATGAATATTAATTATATTTTTTACTTTTCTTGTCTCCAATAAGAGCTTTGCTTTTTATATATATATTTGAATTTATTTATTTTTTTAACAAATCAATATTATTGATACATATTAATAAAACATAAATCCAACCAAAGTGTACATCAATAGTATTCAGTATAATCACATAGTTGTGCATTCATCACTTCATTCTTAGAGCACTTTCATTATTCCAAAAATGATAATAATAAACAAAAAAACAAAACAAAAAATAAATCAACTCTCAATCTCTCTATGCTTACCCTGCCGTAAATAGTTGCTATTCTGTTTCCTTCTCTTTAGTATATTTGTATTTATATTTTGTAAAAACAGTCTTATATATGCAATATCACCCATATTCATATTTTACATGAGGATTCACTATGTTATACAGTCTCGTGTTACATTTTTTAGCTTTCCTTCTAGTGATATACATGACCTTAGACTTACCCTTTCAATCACTGTCATACCCATATAATAACTCTGCTAGTTACAAATGCTATATGTGCTTTTACCATTTCATTTCCAAAGATTTACAAACAACACTTTTTACCAATTCTGCACAGATTGGAAAGCTGAAGGTTAATGATTCTATTTTTGATTTATTATCTATATATATATATAAAAAAGAAATTTAGCATAGATGACTCCTTGACTTTTCCAAATGGACTTTTGATCACCACATAATTGAACAGTGAAAACATAGCTTGGTAACAATTCTAGATGAGTTTTAATTATACTTTCAATTATTCAAGTTTAAATTATTCCAAGCTTTAGAACTTAGGTTCTCATCTGAGAACAGTGATTTTACCTTTCCATAAACTAATCAGGAAAATATTTTAAAACAGATTTACATAAATAGCAAATTTAAATTTCTATTTATAATTTTAAAGGATTCATGCAAACTTTACTTTTAGTTGTCAAGTGTTCTTAAATGCCAACATGATTTACACTCAACTTCTCAGGAATAAATATCTGTAAATCAGTGTACACAATATAGTTATTATTTGCTTTGTGAATTCTCATATGCACATGGAAATTCAAAGTCACTCATCAACACTAAGATAAATACAGATATCCTTACTGCCCCATGTTTTCAATAAGGGACATTTCATTCTGATTATGTAAGAGTATCAGCATTCATACTCTGATGTTTGAGTCTATTTTGTAAAAAAAAAAAATTTAAAGAGTCATGACGGTTGCCTAAGCAACATGGCCCCAAATCATAAGTAGAGCTGCTCCACTATTTGTTAAACTTAATCTAACAAAGACTGTTATAAATTAAATGGATTTTTTTAAAGCATCAGTTAGAATAGAACATATCTGACACCACCACAAGCAGAACAGTTTAATTCTTTTGGGGACTATTTTAGGATTTTTCTGTTTTGCAGACTCCTCTCCCTGAGGCAAACTGCACTCTGTTTTTTTGTTAGTTTTGTTTTTTTGTTTGTTTGCTTTTAATAATAAGGAAATGGACATTTCAGGGCACCAACAAGGTAGAAGATTTTCACATACTCTTTCACTGCCTATTAAGTGCAATGCCTAAACAATAAAAATACTACCGGTGCTATTTTCAGGTAAAAAAGTTCAACTGAGTTTCTCTTGCTTGTTCTTGCTGGGAAGTAGAGTGCCACAGCCTAAAACTGAGCTGCTGACCAGAACTTCAGCTTTACACCTTTAACATCTATGGGTTGGGGTGGGAGGTTTCTACAGGCACATATTTATAAACTTCTTCTAGGTAAAAAGAGAAACGTTTGCTGCTGATTCTGCTGTTGCAAAAATCTACTCATGGCTCTCCAGGACTGAATCTCATTAGAATGGCTTAGATTTATAAACTCTTAGACTTCACTGCGATGAATTAGAAAGGACAAAGCCATAGTTTTGGGCAATAATTCTCTAACTTTAGAGACATCACAATCACCAAAAGGGTTTGTTAAAATGCAGACTACTGGGCCCCACCCCAGAGTTTCTGTCTCAGTCTGTCTTGGGCAGAGTAAAAAAAAATTGCATTTTTAACAAAGTTCCCAAGTGATAATGATGCTATTGCCCTAGGGAGATATGCAGTTAATAGGGTGAACTCTGAGGAGGATCCCCAATTAAAAAAAAAAAAAAAGAATCTCACACAATAGGATTTGCATGTTATTCATTCTCCTTCAGGACACTTGTCTTTTTCTAAAAGGGTACAATGTATATGAACCAAAGATCATTTGCAGAATTTGACATGGTAACTGATTATCTCTCCAACATCTCACATCCACCTGGCTCCAGGAGTGGGCTTTGATTAGCCCAACTAATCACGGTAATCTCATCCCATTTGCCAATGATTGATTTGGGATTGGCCAGGCCTTTGGCAATGCATATCAATGATCTGCAATGAGACTTCTGCTAAGAGGCTTTTTACTTGGTAAGAGGCATTGCATGTTTCTGTTTCCCCTTCTGGGATGTCTGCTATTTGATGCTCCAAAAAGACCAATAGAACAGACCTGAATTGGAACCACTTCTGGAGCTAGAAGAAGGAGCGCCTCACAGACTATTTCACTACATCAGCCTAATTGCTGTTAACCTGCAGAAAGATGAACAAGAGATAATAATTCTTGTTTTAGATGAGAGTGGATTTTTAAGCAGTGTTCACTAATATAGGTACTTTTAGATGGAAATAGCCTATACTAGCCAAGAGATAAATTGAAATAGCCAATTAATAAATCCAATGAAGTAAAACGTAAAAGGTTTCATGATATTTATAGTGTCTCTTTCAATAAGAAAGAAAATTCCTTAACAGAGGAATTTTAGACCTCATGAGAAGATGGAGATTTTCCTAGAACTTCCCTAGAATAGGTCAGGACACCCAAGCAGAGACCAAGCCAGGATTCAGAGTACGAGACAGCCCTAAAGATTTACATAAAATCAAAGCTGTGAGAAAGTAGAAGAAACAGGAAAAAATAATATGAGGGAAAAAGATAGAAGCAGTTGAGCTGGTTTGATGGATTGCAGACTCTTTGAACAGTAAACATTTCTAAATTATCTTCATATCCTTGGCACCCAGCACAATGGGAGGTATTTGCTATTTTATTTTCTTTGATTTATTTATTTTCATGAAAAATGAAGCAAATCAGAGGTAGGAAATTTGGACCTTCTTAAAAACTAATTACTTATGACTGGACCAATCCCAAACACAGTGATCTGGATTTGTGACTTGCTGCTATGATTGTTTTACAGAGAACTATTCTAAACAGCAGTGTAATTCATATATTATAAATATCATTATTACTTTTGATAATTATTACTTGAATATCCAGGTATTCTAGAGGAACCCTAATTAGGACATCATGTCTGACTATTGAAGCAACTGGTGGGCCGAGGATCTTTGTGAACTTGATATGCAAGGAGACAAGGACAAAGGAAAAAGAAGTATGTGTGGGAACCTGAGGGGAGAGAAGGGAGAGGCAAGAATTATTGCAAAACCTTGGCTTTTGAACATTTGCTGGCCTGTGGGAGTGATTTTGAGCTCAGATACAGAATGAAGTTGGGGTCAGAAGGTAAAATCTGTGAGACTTTGGGTACAAATATGTGATGCTTCAGGCTTCAGATGAAAAAATGAGAGAAAATTTGAGGAAAAGAGATTTCTCTCCTTCAGGGTTGTGCTACTCACATTCCCATCCCAAGACATTCTCAAGGTTCAAATCTGTGAGCTCAGAATGACCAACAATGAATGATGGTTTTGTCTGACAGAGCAGGATTCTCAGTGAAATGCTATTTTGATAGACAATAATAAAAATGCCTTTTCAAGTTGGTGAGGAAATCCAAATTTTAGTTCAATTTGGTAAATGTAGTTTGACTCAATAATTTAAGTAATCTCTTTAGGTAACTCAGTTACTTCCTATAAAATAGATGCCTTCACAGTCTAAGAGGTTGACTCAAGCAAATCCTTCGACCCTTGCCCCTCTCACAATGGCAGTATGAAGGCATGGGCTTATGTTACATCAGGGAGACTGGCAGAAGAGGGAGGCCCAGTACCTGTCTGATGTTCTTTGGATTTTCTGTTGCCTCTGATGCAGAGTAGTTGTCTTAATATCTTCCTTGGACTGATAACTCTTTAGGTGTAATTATTCTGGTTTGGACTTCTGGGATAATTTAGGCATCCATGGATCTGGCCCTTTGCTTTGAAGATTTGGTGCTTTGTAGACTTTTAATCTGGGGCCTCTGCCAGGGTCCAGTAATCTTTAAAGAAACTGAATCTAATCACCAGGGCAGGTAGCAGTTTCTGGATTCCCACATATATCAAGACTGTGTGCACCAGAAAAGGGGCTTAAAGTTTCTCCCATGCCATATTGAATTGAAAGCTGGATTCACTGAGAGTCTGCAGACTTTTTTACCCACCTCTACACTTGGGGAAAATGATTATCAGTTTCTCCTTAAGAACAGCCCCAATGTGAGGAAAGAACCTCTTCACTCTACTACAGTCTTACTTCTTTTCAAAACTCCTCAGGCTGGTGGTGGTGCTGACGATGAACTTTCCAATTCCTACTACATAACCTTGCTTCTCCTCAATAATTGTGAGCCTACAAGCTTAACTGGCACAGCTAGAAAAGAAATCTCCTCCATATCGAGGAAGCTCTATGATGAAAGTCCTTTATTCCTGAAAGGTTTCATGGGAAGTGAAGAATTTAGAAAATTAATATTTCTTTCTGAAACAATGTGGCTTTAAAGACTGTTTTCTCAAGTCAACTCAATTCAAAGTCATACTTTGGTTGTCAAAAGCTGAACTTTTGCATTGCTGCCTGAACAATTCCAGTCTCAATTCCCTTGAGACATATGAATTTAGGATGACAATCATATACATAGCAATGTAAGAGAGAAAGTTATTATACAACAAAACTTTATTTCATTTTACATATTTGCATTTTGGGTATTCTACTACTTCACCTTAAAAATTCCTCTTCTTCCTTGAAGACTTATCTAAGGTGTCATATCCTCAGGCAGCCTTTTCTGCACCCACATTTTTGACAAATCATTTCTGTTAGCTCTAAATGCTAAGAGTACATATTGAAAGGACCTACTTATATGTTCCTGTATGAAAGTTTGTAGGTGTATGAACCTTGCATATTTCATTTTTTCAGTCCCCTCACCTAATAGAGTGGTTTGGACACAGTAGGCAATTTAAAAAATTTTTGAAGACAAATGTACATATATTTCTAAGATTGGTTTTAGTGCTGTGCTCTATTTTAAAAAGATTTAGAACCTGATACCTCTCAATGGAACAGAAAGTATTTTCTGTCTAAATTCACTCTGCATTTGTTGGAAACATTATTCAGATATCTAAATAAGAGAGACAAATGGAATAAGCAAATTTATAACCCTATTAATTATATCAAACTTCATGGGAAGGAAAATAAGTACATATGTACAACATAAACAAAGGATCATAAAAATATATAAAATATAATTGTCATGGGGAAGAGAACTGGAAGTCTGATTAGAAAACCAGGTAAAAGACATATATATTTTCAAGAAAGACAGAGGTTAAGATTTAAGGTAGAAAGGTCAGTAATAAAAACAAGATATCAGAAAAGGCAAAGAAAGAATGAGAGGAGGAAAAGGAATGTATAATAAAAACTGTGGTAGGATGAATTATATAGCCCAGAACAACAACAACAAAAAACTTCTTTAATCTTATTCTTTTCCTATGGGTGTAAACACATTGTATTAGGACATTTTGAAGATGTTATTTTTATTTAAGATGTGGCCCAACTGAATGAGATTGGCCTTAATCCTATTACTGAAGGATTTATGAAGAGAAAGCCACATGGAGAAGCAGGAAGCTGGAAGTCAACGGAAACTGAAAGAGAAATGAGAGGACATTGCTGTGTGATGGGAAAAACAAGGAACCCAAGTGTCCCTGACAGCCAGCACCAGAATGTCACAGTCTTCAGGAAGAAAGTGTTGCCTTGCTAAGGCCCCTATTTTGGACTTCTTCTAGCCTCAAAACCTTGAGCCAATAAATTCCTATTGTTAAGCCAAGCCATTGTCTTAGCAGCCAGGAAACCTAGACAAAGACAAGAAAAGCTACTAGAGAGGAGCCTTTGTTATAACAGGTAAGGTAGATAGAGGGGACTAGGACTCAACATCCATTCCAAACTTCATTTGATATACCTTCCTGTATTAAGAAGTTAAAAGAACAAAGAAACAAGCACACATTTTCTTAAACTTCCTTGCAGCTAGTGTCCCAGAAATGGATTAGATGTAGTCAATTAGATGCACTTAGGTTAGATTTGGAAAGTTGTGAGAGACACAGAAACCATTTTACTCATTTCCCTCTGCTTTGGTTCATATATGCGGTCATGGGCATTGGGTTTTTCCAAAGTAGAACTCCAGTGTCTAGTCATGACTTCAATGCTGCTGATCCTTCAACGGAAGCCTCTGTAGATGGCAAAGTTGGAGCTTCATGGTTTTGTACCTTCCTGATTGTGGCAGAGGTAGCAGCTCCATTGGCAGTTTGGTTCTTGATAGTGTATTTTATTCTCAGAAACCTGATCTAGAATAAGCTCTTCTGGCCATTCTAACAATTTTGTAAAGAAACAAATTATCTGTGTTAAGACACTTTCTGTTTAAAATGGCTAGCAGGAGGTTTCTTTTATTTTCAACTGAATCCTGACTGATTAATAAGTCAGGGCGATGTGACATTAAACAAAGTATTTTGTGCCACTGTAGGCAGCATCCAAATTATACCTCATAAGACATTAAAATCATCTACTGTAAAAGCCAGGGACCACAAAATTTACCTATAATATAGTAATTTCCCATAACTAGTATAATATAATCTTATAATCTTATGTAAATATAATCTTTATATTTTAAAGATTTCCAGCCTTATGTAGAACCAGGCATGTGCTATATAAACACAAAAAATTATACCTATCCATTTATAGAGCTGGCAGCCTGTTCTGAACTGAGGTGGTGATAGTTCACTGTGCAACTCAGTTTCTACCCAGGATGTGGTTAATTCATTCAACAAGCATTTACTAAAACTTCCTATGTCCCAAACACAGTGAAAGGTTATGTGACTATGAAAAAAAAAAATGCTATTGTCTATTGAGGAACTCACAATCTAGATTTTCAACAGATAATATTTAGAATGAAGGTAGTATTATAATAGAAATTTGTACAAAGTAGTATGAAAGCAGGTGGAGCAACTAGTTCTACACAAGAAATTTGGGTGGCTTCCCCATTCAGAAATTATTGGTTTGGAATGTGAGGTGGTTTAAAGGTATATGTACCCCAGGAAAACATGTTCTTAAAGTTAATCCATTCTTGTGGGTATAAGCCCATTGTAAGTAGGACCTTTTGATGAGGCTAGCTCAGTTAAGGTGTGACCCACCTCATTCAAGATGGCTCTTAATCCTATTACTGGATTATAAACAGAACAAATTCAAAGAGAAAGCCAGGGAAGAAAGAAGCTGAAATCAACCAAACCTGGAAGAAAAGAAAAAGACCAGCAGATGCCACAATGTGGCTTGTCATGTGACAGAAGAGGCAAGGATCACCAGCAGCTAGTTTTCAGGAAGAAAGCATCACTTTGATGATAACTTGATTTGAACATTTTCTCAGCCTTAAATTGTGAGATAATAAATCCCCATTGTTCACGCCCGAACCATTTCATGGTATTTTCTTTAAGCAGCCTAGATAACTAGAACAGAATGTATCCACACCTCCCACTTTTATTGTTTGTATTGTTAAAATTTCTTCAAAATCTAGTTAAGTCGCACTTCATCTGTGACCCTACAGTGACCCTACAGTGCTTTGATGCTAGAGTGAGGTCTGTTGCAAAGTCAGTGTTAGTAAATATTATTAAATGCCAACACTAGGTTAAAAATGCTCAGTTCAATGGCACAATGGCTTCCATGCAGTGAGTGTGAACCTCACCAATTAGAGAAAGTATGTTATTTCATTTATTAATTATTTGAGATCTTCTGACAGCTCTGGCATGTGAAAAACTGAAAAAATCACCAGGAAAACCAGAATCTGTACAATTTCTTTGACCTTAATAATTACCGCATTAAAAATGCTAAAATGTCAAATGTGTGGTAGAATAGATTCTGTGGAATAGGGCTGTGCAGGAAGAAAAAATGAAAGCTGAAAAGAGCAAATATTTACCAGTGATAATAATTTCATAAGCCATAGCCTCGATTTAGTAAAACTACCTTGTCTAGGCTTTTACTAATACATTTCTCCTTGACACATTCTTGTTTTGTCAGCTTTTGGCAGTATTTTAAAGTAAAGAAAAAAACATCCAGTGAAGTCCTAATACTATTTTTGTTTGAATGGTTCCTGCCCCTTGACGGCCAGTTATTAGCCTTCCAAGTAAGAGCAGTATTTCTGAAGACATAGTAGCACTGTATATGCTGGGTGAGGTAAGGTGCGCATAGAAATTTCCATGTGCATGGAATATCAAACAACAAATAAATAAAAACTACAAATACAGAAATATGATTTACTCAAAATGCTGGGAAGTGACCTCAGTTTTATATACATTCATATACTTTGAAATCTGAATCCTTGATTTTGAAATCTAACCCTGCAACTTGCTAAATGTGTAAATTTGAGCAATATATTTCATTTTCTAAGACTTAATTTCATTATATGAAAAACAGGGAAATATAGCACTTTGCTGAAAATTATATTAAATAATTCATATAATAATAATTGTTCAATATGTACTATTATTGGGATAATCTACCAAGTAACTGCCTGCTACTGTGCAAAAATTCAGTATCATGAAAAACAACAAAGCAAGTGGACTATTCCAGAATAAAATAAACTAGACTCATAAAAATCAGATGCAATGAGTGAACCTTGATTGGATAGTAAATATTTTTAAAAGACCTTTTTGGGCCCACTGGGGATATTGAAAATGGATGGTATAATAGATAAATGGATGTTAATTATTTTAGCATGATAATGATATTGTGGCTACACAAGAAATGTTTTTATCATTAGAAGATGTATATGTATTTAGGAATAAAATGTCAAGCTGGACTCCACCTGCCTTCAATGGCTCAGCAAATTAAATAAACACATAAATAAATAGTCTATGCATGTATGTGTGTGTGTAGACATGTGTGGAGAGTATGTCAATGTGGCAAAATCTTTAAACATGATGAATCAAAGTGAAGAGTATATAAATGTCCTTTTTTGTAACCTTTCACATTTTCTATAGGCTTGTAAATTTTTCAAAATAAAGAAAAGAACAAACAAATAAATGAGAAGTCATTATGCATAAACTACAGAAAATATTGTTAATATTAATAATAATGATAAATCAGATTATGAGCCATAATTTAAGTGGGAATATTAAAATAATTCATTTGGAAATGAAGAACAAATATCATGAAATATGTTGGGTTTTCTTTATTGAATTTTCCTGAGTATAAAATATATTATAGGCTAAAACAGAGATCCAAGTTAGCAAATTAGAAATAGTCAGATGACATATTTTAGTGAGTAACAAGCATGTCAAAGTAACCATTAGCTGATGGGTAGCAAGAAAGAACCTGTCCACTAATGAATCTATAAAATGTAGAATTAAATTTTCAGAAGAAACACCTTAGAAATCTAGAATTGTATTAAACATTAACTTAAGCATGTAGAACCACTTGCACAGCTTAGAGGAGATGTTAACACAGAAAGAAAGAAAGGTGAATGCTGATATTACAGATTTCTTAATTAAAAATGAAGACTACTCATTTTCTCATGAATTTTCTTGCCAATAGTGACAGAATATGTGCTATTCTTGTTTCCTAAGTAAGAAACTGTTCTGTCATTGTGCCACCAATGGGTCAAAACAGTTCAGTACATTTCTCACAGGCAATTCAATCTATATTTGCCAGTTCTTTTGGTGAGTATATTAGACTTGACATGTCACATCTCACACTCATAAGGGCAGAAAATGGCTTAGTTGATATATTTCATTAAAGTGTAAGATAAATTCTAAACATCAAATGTCAACAACAGTGACTTTTCACTCTTGCCAAGAAGTAGGGCTATTATTCTCCATGAATTGTCATCAGAAATCTTGTTTTCAGAGTTCACCCCATGTTGCTATACAGGTTTCAGATGCAATAATGAACTGATTTTAAGATTCAAGGCAGTAAGCATTAGCAGTATAGCCATTTAAGTCAGGCTACCTGGGATTAAATCCCATTTTTGCTATTGCTAGCTCTGTAATCTTGGACACGTTACTTAAAATCACAAAGGTTCAGTTTTGTCATCCTTACCAGAAGGAACATAATAATAACCAATTCATAGAATTTTTGGAAATATTAAATGAGATAATTAATATAGCACATTGCATGGTCCCTAGTAAAAGCACTCGTTATTTTTTTCAATAAATATACATTGAACACCTACTTTGTGCCAGGTATTGCTCTACGTACTTGAAACATAGCAGTGAACAAAAGGGGAGCATCAACCTCCCCCAAAAAATAAAAATACAATAAAATAAAAAAGAAAAGGTAAAAATAATTGTCCTTGTGGAATTTATGTTTAATGGAGAAAGACAATATGAAATAAACATTATAACCTTATATAATTTTTTAGAAGGTGGTAAATGCTATGGATGAAAAACTGGAGCAGAACAGGGAAACTGTAGAAAGGTAAATGAGTCACAATTTTTAATATAGTGATCAGGGTAGGTGTCCTTAGAAAATTACATTTGACTTGACCCTTGAAATAATGAGAGAGTTATCCATATATTTATCAGGCAGAAAAATGGATCACCCAGTGCAAAGATCCCAAGGAAGGAGCATGCCTAGTGTACCTAGGATACACGAGCAAGGAGGCCACAATATGACTTAAGCTTTGAAAGGACCACTTTTGATGTATTGAATTTTTCTTTTTTTAAGTGGAAGCAGATAAATCAATTACAAAATTATTGCAGTAATTTAGGCGACTGACAGGGTTAGGGAAGTGGAAGTGAGGATAAGTGATTGGATTCTAGATATATTTTCAAAGTGGAGTCACTTTGAAATTTGCTGATAGATGAGACTAGGAATGAGAGAAAAGAGGTGAATCAAAGGAATAAAAGATGTCTCTAATATTTTAGGGCTGAGCAACTGGAAGAATGAAATTGCCATCAACTGAGATAGGGAAGACTTAGTAAAGCAGTTTGGCTGGAAATGAATTCAGTTTTGGAAATGTTAAATTTGAGAAGTCCATTAGGTGTCCAGGTGGAGCTGTCAAGAAAGCAGTTATATGTCTGGAATTCAAGCAGGAGGTCTGGGTTGATGATGTAAATGAGGGAGTTGACACTTAGATGGTACGTAAAATCATGAAACTTGATGACATCCCTGAGAGTGAGTTAGATAATAGAAGAGGACAAATGACCTCCCACATTAAGTTATTGGGCAGAGGAAGAGAGGACAGGGTGGTAGGAGTAAAACCCAGAGAGTATATTACCAAGAAAATGGAGTGCTTAACTGTGTTATATGCTGCTGATTTGTGAAGTGAGATGTGAAAAGAGAATTGACTCATAGACTTAGCAATGTGGAAGGTATTTTTGATCTAGGCAAAAGAAGTTTTGGTACCATAGTGATAGTGGAAGCGTGTTTGGAATAGTGTGTTTAAGAGAATATGGGAAGACACAAAGAGAAAGCAAGGAATGACAATTCTGTTGGCTATTCTTGCAGCAAAGAAAAGCAAACATGTATGGCAATAACTGACAGGGGAATCAGAGTAAAAACAACATTTTTTTTCTTTTATAAAAAGAGAGAAATAAATGCATGCTTGCATGATCATGGAAATGATCTCATAGGGAGAAAACTTGATTATATAAGAGAAAAAAGGGAGACTTGCTGGAACAATGATCTGGAGTAAACCAGAGGCATGAGCTTTGGTATTGTTGCAGAAGGACTAGCTTAACATAGAAAGCTGCTATTTCATTTATGTAACAGGCAGGAAGACTCCGTAAATAAGAAAAGATTTTGGTATCTGTACAGATCTGATGGTAGATATGGCATAAGATTAATGTCAACTAAAATAAGATTAACCCTAATTAGTTCCTTTAACGAATAGTGATGCTATTAGTTCCATAGTAGTTCAAATGGAAGTTGATCATATAAAATTTAATGAAATCTAAATCTTTTTGGTACAATATATTTATAAGAATTAGTTTCTAACACAATTGATATACATTTTAGATTTTTCCCTTTGTACATATCAAAAGAAGAATTGACTGGCCACTGCTTCATTTGCTTTTATAATGTCAGATATAACGCCTCAAAACCCTTTAATTTAGAACAAAGAAAAATACGATCTTTCGAACTAACTGTTACTCAAATATAAATTATGAAGTTGAGTTAGATTGGATTTCAATACATATACTGTTTACTTTTTATTAAGTTTTTATTAGTGAAATGAGACTTAGGTATGGAAGAAGAAATGTGAAATTGTAACCTGTATAAGATTGTTCTAAGCATGTAGACTGCTACTTCGTGTTGAGAGGTAGTAGTGCTAATTATATAATTATTTATTGTTTAGGTAGGCTAGGCCAATGATATTAATTAGAATATCACCTCTGCTTCCTCCTAAGCTTAGAATGAATATTAAGTATTGGTCAATGACTATATTTTTGGCCAATAAACAAGAAAATTTTATGAAGAGCAGGGAAAGCTAACTGCGGGAAGTAGTGGGAGAAGGTCTGGAGAGTAAAGAGAGGGATAGCATGTCTTTGCAAACCTAGTATTGAGCATAATGCACTGTTCATAGTATTTTGACACCAGTGTCTGTGAAGTTAACCAGGAGCTTGGAGTCAAGCTGTAGTCTTCTTCATTGTGAAGTTCTTTTTTCCCTTGCCTCTATTCACATATTTAAGACAACAAAGTGATTGAAGAGAATCCGAGTGCTATGGATGCCTCATCAAAAGTTTTTTAAAAGTAGAGATTCAATATTTGATGTATGATATTAAATTTAATGCTTAAATAGTAACACAGAGCAATAAAATGATACTATACCAACTGAATACAGAAAAAAAAAAACTAATGGGGATGAAATGTAAGGGGAAATGGCTGATAAATGCTCACTTCATTTCCCAATTTAAGTTATGACTAAGTAAAGAAATAAAGAAATTAAAGACAAAAATGACTGTGCTACTTAAATTAATTTGTGTAGTAATATTAATCAGGAATTTCTAAACAAAAGAAAATATAGACAGCATTAAGAAACCTCATATGCTATTAAAATCTGTTATTGATTAGAAATGTAGATTGAATCCAGACTGAAAGTATAAAAATCTATAATTATTTTAAATAATTATAGAAGTTTCCTGGTAGATATCATGTTATGCATAGATAGGTTTTCATATACTGTGTTAAGGTAGGGGATGGAAGGTGGGCAGTGAAATCTCCACCAAAGATAAGTTGTAGACTGCATCTGATTTTCCACCAAGTGAACATAATAAAATTATTGGTTGTAGCGCTACAAATATGCGATTCTGAGCAAAGAAACATAAACAAAAAGGCTTTCTTTTATTGACTAATCACAATCTTCTGTGGCTTCTTTCCAACTCTATTTAGCATGTGAACAAGATATTTTCTGTTGAATTAAACTAGCAAAGGGAGTGATTGAGCATTTAAACTCCAAAGACTATTCTTGGAGGGCATTATACACACTGCTTCAACATTCTTAATGACTTCAGTAGAAATGGCATAATTTTCCTTTCCAATTTGAAAACTGGAGTTTTAAAAAATGCTTACCATCAATATATATAGTCAAAAAGGATAGATAAAAAATAAATTGTTTCTATTTTTACATTAATGTTATTGTATAAAATCTGTGATTTTACATCATCTGAATATTGAAATCTAGTATTGATTATATAGCATCAGTCTATTTTATGTTACTTTTCTGAAATAAGTACATTTTACCCAATCTTACTCAAAATGAAATGGAATAGTGGAACACTGTTGGATTCTAAATGACATATTTAAATCCTTTAAAATGTGGACTCACTATATGTGAAGTCATTTCATTAACCAAAAGAGACAGGGTGATTTCGAAAAAGTCAGATAATTAAAACTTAGTACTGAAAATGTAACATATTTTCCAGACTGTAAACTCTTGAGTTGTGTTGGCATCAATTTGAAATTTTCTGGTGTAGTGCTAATTTCCTTTTCTGACAAGCATTTTCTTGTTTATCATAAAATACAAAAGACATTAATACTATGGTTAATTGGGGATAGTCATGTGATAGAAAATGCAGATCATTTGTTAGCATTAAAGCTTTGTCATCTGGAACCCTAAAACCTCTCCATTAAGATTAAATAAAGTGCTCTCAAGACAATACAATAAACTGCTTAACAACCTAAGAGTACAAGCAAATTTATTCGATAGATGGCTTCGGAAATTAAACAATAAAAACAGAAGTAACATAAAGTTCCAAACAACGGACAAAGCATATATGAGTTAGATGTATTTACCTGTTTACAATAACTTTAATTTAAAAAAATGGAAAATCAAATAAGTTACATACACACACACACACACAACTCAGAGTCAAGAGAGGTTAAATTTTAAAAACAAAAGAAGATAGACATAGATATAACCTAGCCCCTTCTGTATTTCCACTCTTTGTGGATGAGTGCTATCAATACAGTCTTTTTTTTTTCAGATCTTATCCTATGCATATATATATTTTTTGTTTTGAACAAATATAGTGTCATGCTGCAAGTAAAGTTCTGTGCCTGCGTCTTTGTATGATTCAACAATTATTGACACTGTTCCATATTTATATGTACAAATTCTGACTCTTATTTTTCAAAACTGTATTATATATTAAACATCTGCCAATTGAGGAAATTTAGAAAGTTGTGTTCTTTTTCCTGTTACAAATATTGCTTCAAAGAACAAGCTTATTATTATTATTATTTTGCTTAGCTCAATATTCCTATGGCACAGGTTTTTAGAAGTAAAAATTCTGGTTCAAACTAAACTTTTTGGTTTGTTTTTAAGTATTGTCAAAGCACATCTCGAAAGAAATTATTTGAACCAACATATGCTCTCGCCAGTGGTGAATACAAGTGTATTGAAAAAATAGGAAGACATGGGATCCAGAGCACGAGAACAGGGATTGACCTCTGAGGGGGGACCAGGGGCCATTCTTTCAGTTTGGCAGGAAGACAGAAGGGTAAAGATACCTCCAACTGTGTTGATTTGGTGGTAAGGACTGAGGTGCTCTTGACTGATTGCTACTGTTTTTCTAATACAGTGTGAGAGTAGAATATCAGCTGGTTTTGAATAGAGGAGGAAATCAGGTGAGAAATTTGAAACTTCAGAAGAAGGTTTAAAACAGTGGCCTTAGAGAGTAGAAAAGATGGATTTCTTTCCATTTTTGGTATGCTGATTAACGGCATCCCAAAAGAAAACCACATTAAATTCCTGGAACTTATAAATGTGACCTTATTTGGAAAAAGGATCTTTGCAGATGTAATTAAATTAAGGACTTTGAGATGAATAGATTGCCCTTGAATTTCTGGGTGAATCCTAAATGCCATCACAAATGTTATCCTATGTATGCCTGTAACATGCATTAAATTATACAGCTTGCGGTGGTTTGACTGATTTGTTTCGAAGTTTTATCTTTTAATGTGTAATGGATATTTGGTTTTGTTTTGCCTTTTTAAAATCCTCCCAGCATTTATTCCATACTCTAATGTCAATACGGGGGAGCCACCTTCTACCACCTTGCCTATGTTATTCAGAGGAAGCAAATGGACCCAGGTGTGGAAATGCTAACTGAGCTAAGCCAATCAGTACCCTGTAGCCCTTGGCCATGTAAGTAATTCAGAGATGGGCACATGACACAAGTCAGGCAAATAAGCTCAATTTGGGGCTAATCTTTGCCCTATCAAGAAAGTGAGTATACTATGTCCCATTGGAAATAACTTTGGACAGGTGTAGTCCAGGAAACTGAAGCAACGATCTTGAAACCACATGGGAAAGATTTCCTAAGAAGGGAGGTGACACCAAGTAATTGAAAACAAGGGTCCAAAAACTCCCTCCATGTAATTTGAACCCTGAATCAAGTCTTATCTGATCCCTTAATCATCTAGCTGCTTAAGGAATCAATAAAACTACTTTCTTTGATTAACCTAGTTTGGATAGTGTATTAGTCAGCCAAAGGGGTGATGATATAAAATACCAGAAATCTGTTGGTCCATAAAGGATATTTATTTGGGGCAGAAGCTTACCATTACCAGGCCATAAAGCATACGTTTCTTCCTTCACCAAAGTCTGTTGCCATGTGTTGGAGCAAGACAGCTGCCAGTGTTTGCCAGGGTTCAGGTTTCTTGGGTTCCTCTTTTCCTGGGGCTCCATTTCTCTCCGGGCTCAGCGCCTCTGTTTCCTCCACAAGGTCAGCTGTAGATTATGAAGCTTTCTAGGCTTTGTCTCTCTCCGGGGTTAGGCTTGCTTTTCTCCACAATGCCAGCTGTAGACTATAGGACGAATGACTTGTCTCTTCCTTGGGCCTTCTCTTCTTCCTCACGACCAAGCTCATCTGTATGCTTGCTTCTCCAGGCTCTAGCATTAAAATTCTGCATCAGAACTCCAACTCAAGAACTCCAACTCAAAAACTCCAACTCTGTCCTTTGCCATGTCTTTTATCTTTGAGACCCCACCCACTGAGGGGCGGGGCTCAATGCCCTACTTATGTGCACAATCGAAGCCCTAATCATAACTTAACCATGCCCAGATGAACAGACCAATTTACAAGCATAATCCAATATCTATTTTTGGAATTCATAACTATATCAAACTGCCAAACTGCTACAGATAGTGTTATTATTTTTTGCGCGTGACTTAACAGGAAGTATCCTTAAGATACCTGATGTGGGACAGCTAACAAAATAATGTCTATGGACAACCCCTATCCCAAAAACCCGAGTATATCTGCAAGCAAAACAGTTCTTTCCATCTGCCTCATAAGATCTAAGCCCCTTCTCAATCTGAAGCAGATCAGGCATCACTATGCCCAAATCTTCAAGATTGATGAATGAACAAACTAAGGGGGGGAAAATGCAACTATGTACCAAAGTAAACTTATTATTATCGTAGTAGTGGAAGAACTTGTAACATTGATATAAAGATAGTGGTTACCAGAGGTTCTGAGGGGAAGGAGAGAGAATAGGTGGAACATAAGGCATTTTTAGGGCATTGGAATTGTTCTGCTTAATATTGCAATGACAGACACGGGCCATTATACATTTTGTCAAAACCTATAAAACTGTATGGTGCAAAGCATAAACCATAATGTAAACTATAGACAATGGTTAGCAGCAATTTTTCAATTTGTTCATCAATTGTAACAAATATACCACACTAATGTAAGATATTATTAATAGGTGACAATGTGAGGTGGGGAGGGGGTGGGGTTTATGGGAATACCCTATATTTTAGATGTAACTTTTCTGTACTCTAAAACTTCTTTAAAAATAAACTTAAAAAACAAAAACAAAAAAGATACCTGGTTTCATTTTCTTAGACTGCCAGATGAGTGTTAACGATAATCTTATATTAAGATTATAAATTTATTCTAAAAGTGAAGCAAGTGCTTCAGGTTCTCCTGAGTACTGAATTTCTACCATGACTGCATCCAAAAGTAATAGAAAATGAAAAATAACCATCCATTGGAAAAAGTCATGCCAAAGTGATGACATCAATTAACATAGCATATTTTCCAGAAATCTATCCAACTATGTTGTCTTCTGTATCTGTGTATATGATGAATATAAATCTCGGTTTCATGCAGCTGATGCTTCATCTTACATCAGTATAGCTTTACTATTTGTTAGATAGCACTGAAGCATCAAAGACTTATAAAATTAAGAATAACATCATTTATAGAAGAGCATTCTAGACAACCTAATTTTTTTAAATTCTTGTTAAATCACATCTTTACAATTTCTACTTTTGAAAGTATCCTAAATACACATATACAATCTGAATTAGGAAAACTTTAATATTATCTGTTGCTTGTTTCTAGTCTTGTAGCCTAATATGCCAATCTCCATTCCATAGTATATTTGGTAGTGTGTTAAGCCATCTTCAATAGAAATTTTCACGTCAGAAAATCTACTGTCTTATTTCTTAAGGAAACAATTTACATTACACTCCGTGAGTATTTGTTTGTCAAATTGAATTGAGCTTTCAGGATTAAAGCTAGCTTTGTAACATAAAGGTAATCCATGAGGCAGATTATTGAAAGAAAATTGTCAATCTGGAGAGGCAAATATCAATAGCAGGCATCAGTGCTATTTAAGGACTAGTGGGGCTAGGTCTCAAAAATTATGGAGGGAACAGATGTGGCTCAAGCAGTTGGGCAAAAGGTTCCCACATGGGAGATCTTGGGTTTGGTCCCTGGTGCCTCCTAAAAAACAGAAAAATGGACAAAAAGCAAAACAAAACAAAACAAAAAACAACTCAGGGGAGCCCATGTGGCTTGGTGGTTAAGCACCACCTTCCCACATACGAGGTCCGAGATCCCAGGTTCAATTCCCAGCCCTGGTACCTTAAAAAAAAAAAAAAGTCAAAAAATTTTGTCTAGATCATATTAGTGAAGTCATACACACAAATTTACAAGACAGACAAAAATGTATTTGGGTTGCTGCCTTGTCTATGCCAATGCCACTATAATTCTGATTCAGGGCCAGTTCATGGTAGGTCCAGTCATACTGATTAATTTCAAAGGCATTCCTTGTAGAGTGATAATAGCAAAGCAATGGAAATATTGATCATCTATTATCAAGTGACATTAAAATTTCAGGTATATTCTTGAGACCACACCACAACAACAAAGACAAGAGAGGATTCATTATTATTTGGCCTTCTTGATGCTAAGGGCCGTCAAGAAGCCTTTCATCAGCATCCACTAGCTTAACATAGAGCAACCATGGGACCAGATAAGATCTCATGTATATTCTTAAGTAAAATGGGGAAAGAGGTGGGAAAGTTTGTATGCCAAAAGGAGTTATATTTCACTGCTAGTAGTTTGTTTCTTTTTCATTTCTGTAATTGTTTAAGTAAATTAATATGGAGTGATGTTAACCAAGAATAGAAATTGACCCAATAATTATTCCCACAAATTATTTTAATTCAATATTTACTTAAGCTAGTAATGGTTAATTCTACAAAGTTTGGTGATCAAAAAAGATTTCAAAATTCATCAGCATAAACTAGTATGTAGTCAATAAGAGCTATCAAATTTTTATCTTACAATAGACTAAATGCATATTAAAATACAATTTATTCAACTCAAACCTGGTAAAGTATAAGATTTCTTTTAATATGCATTTTTAAATATCTAATTTTTAAAAAAAATGTTAACCTCTTTTAATTAAGAATACGTTTATTTTAAATTTCACTAACTAGTCCTCCAGGAGTGGGAGTCAGCCTCCTATTATGTAATATATTCGGAAGGTAGCTGTATCCTAATGAGTAATAATAGTTCTTCCTCTAACAATACATATCTGTCCTTCCTCTTACTCAACAAAATGTAAAATAAAATAAAGTGAATACATACAATCAACATTCCAGGTTCACTAAGTCATTCGATGGACAAATACTGTCCTTTATTTCACTTCAGGAATGTATTTTTAAAAAAGGTTTACTTTTCTTGGCTAAATAAATTACAACTTGAAGATATTAGATTTTCACATATTTGGTGCTTGTTACTTATTTTTTAAATGAACCTGAAGTAAAACTCTTCTAAAGAAAGTTCTTCTATGTAATATCAATAAAACTAATTAGGGAATACAGTGTTTGTGAATGTAGACTGCACAATTGAAAATAAAAAAGCTTAATTATAAAAAAATAATTTGAGCAACTTTAGTAAGGAAAGCTGGAGAAATATTAAGATATTTAATTTGTAAGTTATAAAGTGATAATGAAGTAATAAAAACTAAGAATACATGCATTTACTACTTTTGTAAACATCATATTATGAAAAGAACTTTTATTCATATGTTAATGAGATTGTGCTGGTTCCACTCAGAGGAAAAAAGGAAAAGAGAGAACACCAGTGAGAGAGATGTTATAGTAAAATAACAGTATTGACTTTAAACAATAATAATTAAATGCTAATCTCAGTATGAAAATAACACTTTCCTTTGACTTGGGGCAAAAAACATTAGCGTCTGTGTTGAGATTTGCACATGTAAAATGAAGATGATAATAACAACCTCAGAGGGGGTCTGAGGCTTAATTGATTTCTCCAGAGTGTTATGGACATGAGAAAATGTACATGGAGCCTGGGTATTTAATCACGATTATGCTTCCAGGATATATATATAGCCTGGGGAGGCTAGATGGAAGACTGCCAAATTACAGAACCTCCAGAAGAGCTAGATATACCTTGTATTGAATGGTGAAACAAATAAATTAAAAGCTAAACCTTAGGAAGAAACCTTAAGCAAATGAAAAGTTGGCCATTTAGGGATGGCAGAAGGGAGAATTAACATTATGGTTTATGGTTTTAAAAAATAAAAGGAAAAGAAATGTATTTGTGTGAGCTAAGGTCCTGAACGAGAAAGAAGGAGGTAGGAAAAGAGGGAAAGACAATAGGAGAGAGGGAGAAGAAGAAAAGAGGAGGGAGAAAGAAAGAGAGAGAGAGAGAGAGAGAGAGAGAGATTATTCATCCTTTATTGTTAGATGAAGGAAAGGAAATAAGAGGGATATTATAGGAGGGACAGGCAGGTGAAATGGGGTATGGGTTAAGGTCATTAATAGTATTAAATTGGATACAGTAAATTCAGAAGATTATCATATACAACTATAGTTATGGCAAACTAAGACACCTATCAAAGTTAGCAAAGTACAATATGAGCGGAGCAGAAAATTAGGTATAAATTTGCCCTTTCTTTTCCCCAAAACAAATACACAAACAACCAAAATACCTTGAATATCTAAATTCCATTAGGAAGTTCTGAGCTTTCTAACAAGGAAAATGATGTTGGATTATAAACTTCCATATAAAAGTCAACTGATATTCTGTATTAACATTTGTTTCCATTTATCCTAGTTATTATTTGACAAATATTTATAATTTCATATACCAGCATTGTGTTCTAAACTGAAAATATAAAGATATAAATCTTGTTGACAGGAAGCTTATAGTCCACGTGAAAGACAGAAAAAGTAAACCACTACTTGTTGAATTCTGCAGTTCATTAAAAAGTGGCCAAAACTTGAGGTCAGTTCTCCTTTTAAATGAGAGGTCTGAGTGTTTTGGTCAATACCATTTTAGGAAAATGTATGTTTCAGGTGCAGCCGCTCTAATATTGATCCTTGCCACACTCTCATTCACCTTATGGAGAAATCTTCCAAGAAGCAACACAACAATTTTCACTGTTTTTATTGATTTATCATCCATCTTAGGCTCTTTGAGAGGAAATTAGTGTAGGCTAAGATGTGTGAGTTTAGCATAACTCCTCACCCATGCATTTTTGAAATCTGAAATTTTTAATTATGTATCTCAATGACTAGGGTAGGCAGGAAGCAGAAAATCTACTTCAATTTTAAGTTTTGTGAAAAAAGAGAAGTCCTCTTCTCTTTAAATTATGCTTTAGTCACCTAATTCATGTTTGGATGACCTCCAGCAACCACAATATGTAGGACATAAGTACACAATAAATGTAGGGAGAATGAATGAATGGTCACATTATTGCTTTTGGATGAATTAAATGCCAATTTCCTTGTCCTCAATCTTTCTTTCCCATAGTTTTTCAAATACTTTCTACACTGCTAGCAGAGTTAGCTTGCTAGATTGAAATCTGATTATGACTGTTCTTCATAAATGTCTTTGTTAGATCTGGTAGCTCTTACTTAAACACCCATGCTATCTCACACTAGCTAGTTCCCCACACGTTCTGACCTATCTGCTTTAACAGCTTTTTTCACTACATCACAGATTCCTGGCATTCTAGTCATGTGTAGACACATTCAGCCTCATAATACCACCTTTTCTTCTGTGCTTTTGTGCCTTTATGTGAACTCTCCTCAGTATGCAGACCACTTCTCTGCTTGGTAAAATTTTCTCCCTCATGCTTTAGGATTCCATGAACTCTGTGAAGTTTTCCCAGATGAATCTATATGGTTGGATTTCTTTTTGGTGTTCTTTTGTTTTTATCTTCTTTGGTGTTCTATAGACTTTTAGTTAACTCTATAATGTTGTAATTCCATGTTAGTATATTTATCTACCCTGCTGGGCTGTGAGATAAAAACTATCCCTTCCTGCATTTTGCATGTCTAGTGTAGTGTTTGGCTATAGTAAATTCTGTTTAATACGTGAAGAATCGAATGAATAAATGAATGAATGAATTGAATATATTTTTGTCAGTGAAAAATGGGAGGAAATACCTGAATTCATGCCAGTGTCTATTACCCTGATGTTAATTAGAGCTTTCTTATATAATAGACTCAGAGAAACAGTTGAGCCAGCTTTCTGAAACTTCACATTTTTCCCACTTTGTTTTTTGCCCCTTTAAAATCTTTTTTTGAAAGTACTTTAATGTGGCTTAACATTTACATCTTATGTCTCCATTTAGAGAAGTTAAGGCAACCTTCAGTAAGATTAAAATCTCTGAGAGAGATAAGATGTGAAGTAAAACAGAAATAATTAATTGAACAACAACCAAGTAGCTTTCTGTACCCAGAACAATTTGCTTGAAGGGAATGGGTAGACATGGATAAAAAAATAACATGTATATAATAGAGCATATTATCTCTGGAAATGTTTGAGAGTCTCAGATGATTTAAATTTAGTAGGAGGTGGAATAGCAAGTGTTTAATTCATACTATTTGGGGGCATACATCACCACTTGATGATGTTTGAAATTATCTAAACTAGAGCTTCATCCCTTTAATTTAAACCTTAGACTGTTTTTCTTTATTAGAGGAGCTGTGGATGTATAGAGCAATCATGTGTAAAATACAAGATTCCATATACCATCCCACCAACACCTTGCATTGGTGTGGAACATTCATGATAGTACATTTTTATAATTGTACCATTAATTAAAGTCTATGGTTTAACTTAGGGTTCCCTGTTTGTGTAGTGTAGTTCCATTAATTTTTTTAAAAATTTATTCTGTTACTAAATATACAATCTAACATTGCCACTTTTGATCATATTCAGATAAATATTTCAGAGCTGTTAACTGAGTTCACAATGTTGTGCTACCATCACCACCATCCATTACCAAATTACTTCCATCATTCCAAATAGGAGCCCTGTACATTTTAAGACTTAACTTCCGATTCCCTATCCCCATATCATGCCCTGGTAACCAATATTCTAGATTCTGACTCTATGAGTTTGCTTATTCTAATTGTTTCAAATCATTGAACTCATACACTATTTTTCCTAGTGGGTCTGGCTTATTTCATTCAACATGATGTCTTCAAGGTTCATCCATGTTGTCTCCATGTATCAGGACTTCATTCCTTTTAATGGCTGAATAATATTCCATTATAGGTATATACCACATTTTATTTATAAATCTATCTGTTGATGGACACAAGTTGCTTCCATCTTATGGCAATTGTGAATAATGCCTCCATGAATATCAACTGTGCATATATGTGTTTGAGTCCCTGCTTTTGATTCTATTGGGTATATAATTAGTAATGGAATTACTGGGTCTTATGGTAGTTCTAGCCTTAGCTTTCTGAGGAAATTCAAAACTGACTTTCATAGCAGCTGCCCAATTTTACAACGCCACCAGCAATGAATGAGTGTTCCTATTTCTCCACATCCTCTCCAATACTTGTTATTTTCTGATTTTTAATAGCAGCCATTCTAATGGGTTTGAAACGGTATCTCATTGTGGTTTTGATTTCCCTGATGGCTAATGATGTTGAGCATATTCTCATGTGCTTTCTGGCTATTGCATATCTTCTTTGGAAGAGATGTCTGTTCAAGTCTTTTGTCCATTTTTAAAATTGGATTGCTAGTCTTTTTGTTGTTAAATTGAGAGATTTATTTACATATTCTGGATATTAAGTTTTACTTCTTCTTTTCCAATCTTTTCTTGCCATCCTTGTTTTGTTACTGATCTTAGAGGGAAAGCTTTCAGTCTTTCACCATCAAGAAACATGTTAGCAGTGGGTTTTTCATATATGCCCTTTACTATGTTGAGGAAATTTCCTTCTATTGCTATTGTTCTATGTGCTTTTATACAGAAAGGGTGCTGAATTTTGTCAAATGCGTTTTGTGCATTCATTGAAATGATCGCATGTTTTTTCTCCTTTCTTCTGTTATTGTGGTGTATTCCATTAATTAATTTTCTTATATTGAACCAACCTTTCATACTGGGGATAAATCCCGCTTGATCATGGAGTATAATTATTTAAATATGCTGTGGGATTTGGTTTGCTAGTATTTTGTTGAGTACTTTTGTAGGTATATTCATAAGAGATATTGTTTTATAGTTTTCATTTATTGTGCTATCTTTATCTGGCTTTGGTGTGAGGGTGATGTTGGCCTTGTAGAATGAATTCAGAAGAGTTCCCTCCTCTTCAATTTTTTGGAAGAGTTTCATCAGAATTGGAGTTACGTCTTAATGTTTGGTAGAATTCCCCTGCGAAGCCATCTGGGTTTTTATTTGTTGGAAATTTTTGATGTCTGTCTGATTCAATCTCTTTACTATTAATTGGTTTATTGAGATCTTCTAATTCTTCTTGAGTTAATGTAGGTAGTTTGTATGTTTCTACAAATTTGCCCATTTCCTCTAGATTATCTAATTTATTGGCATATAGTTGCTCATAGTATCGACTTATAGTCCTTTTTATTTCTTTGGGGTTGGTAGTATTGTCCCACTTTTCATTTCTGATTTTAATTATTTTTATCCTCTCTCTTTTTTTCTTTGTCAATCTAAGTAAATATTTGTAAAGTTTATTGATCTTTTTAAAAGAAACACCTTTTGGTTTTGGTGATTTTATTGTATTTTTAGTTTTCTATTTCATTTCTCTCTGCTCTAATCTTTATTTCCTTCTTCTCACTTTGGGTTTAGTTTGCTCTTCTTTTTCTAGTTCTTCCAGTTTTGAGATTAGGACTCTGATTTTCAAGTCTTTTTTTTTTTAAGGTAAAAAGAGTCATAACTTTTCTTTGCAGCACTGCCTTCACTGCATCCCATACATTTTGGTATGTTATATTTTCATTTTCATTAGCCTTAAGATCTGCTATTTAGTATGGCCAGTCAGCTTTCTTTTGGTTACTACTTGCATGGTATATTTTCCCCCATCCTTTCACCCTCAACCTACTTGTATCTTTGACTCTAAGGTGGGTTTCTTAGAGATGGCATATAGTAGGGCCATTCTTTTTTATCCATTCTGCCAGTCTCTGCCTTATGACTGGAGAGTTTAGTGTATTTACATTTAAAGTCATTAAGGATAATACAGGGCTTTCTTCTGCCATCTTGCTATTTAGCCTTTCTATGTCTTATGCATTTTTTTGGTCATTCACCTCTTTTAAAGTCTACTTTTGTATTTATTTGATTTCTTGTTTTGTACCATATTGAGAGACTTCTCATTTCTATCTGGATATATATTTCATCTGTTTTCCTTTTGGTTACCATGGGGTTAAAATTAAACATCTTAAATATATAACAATCTCATTTAGTTTGATATCAAATTACCTTCAATAGCATGCATATATACTTTTCCTATACACCACTGTACCCACCACGATTTTTTTGTATTTCTTACCAATTGTATCTTTGTACATTGTTTATCCAACAACTTAGATTTATTATTACTTTTTATGCCACTGCATTTTATCAGCTGTTGGAAGTAAGATGTGTAGTTACGTACCAGACAATACAATAATATTGGCATTTATAATTACCCAATAGTTACCTTTTCCACAGGTCTTTATTTCTTTATGCTGCTTTGAACCATTGTCTAGTGTCCTTTCCTTTCAGTCTGAAGAACTCCCTTCAGCATTGCTTGTAGGGCAGGTCAATGGTGATGAACTCCTTCAGCCTTAGTTTATCTGAGAATGTCAATCTCTCCCTCATTTTTGAGATAGAATCTCACTGGATATAAAATTCTTGGCTGGCAGTATTTTTCTCTAGCACTTAAAGTATTTCAGCCCATTGTCTTCTTGCCTCCATGGTTTCTGATGAGAAATCAACACTCAATTTAATTGGGGCTCCCTTGTATGTAACATGTTATTTTACTCTTGCAATTTTCAGAATTCTCTCCTTGTCCTTCACATTCAGTAGTACAATAAATATATGCCAGCGTGTATTTTTTCTTCATGTTTATCCTGTTTGGTGTTCTCTGAGTTTCTTGGATGTGCACATTCACAACTTTTGCTAAATTTGGGAACTCTGCTATTATATCTTTGACTTTTCCTTTAGCTACTTTTGCTCTTTCTTCTCTTTCTGGGACTCCCATAATGCATAGGTTGGTGCACTTGATGGTGTTCCATAGTTGTCTTAGGTTCTTTTAGCTTTTAGTATTTCTTTTCTCTTTCAAGTGTCTTGTCTACAAGTTCACTGATTCTTCTGTCAGCTCCAATTTGCTCTTTTTTTTTTTTTAAGATTTTTTATTTATCCTCCCTACCCCCACATTGTTTCTGTGCTTGCTGTCTGCTTTCTGTGTGTTCTTCTGTGTCTGCTTGTCTTCTCTTTTTAGGCAGCACTGGGAACTGATCCTGGGTCCTTACGGAGTGGGAGAGAGGCACCCAATCTCCTGTGGCACCTCAGGTCCCCGATCTGCTGTGTCTCTTATTGTCTCTCCTCTGTGTCTCTTTTTGTTGTGTCATCTTGCTGCACTACCTTTTTTTGTTGTGTCACTTGCTGCTAGCGTGGGCTAGCACTCCTGAGCAGGCCAGCTCTCCTGCACAGGCCAGCACTCCGCGTGGGCCAGCACTCCACATGGGCCAGCACTCTGCATGGGCCAGCTCTCTGCTCAGGCAAGCTCACCACAGGGGCCAGCTTGCCTTTCACCAGGAGGCTCCAGGAATCAAACCCTGGACCTCACATATGGTAGATGGGAGCCCAATCGTTTGCCCTACATCCATTTCCCTCCAATCTGCTCTTGAAACTCTCCTGGGCATTTTTCATTTCAGTTATTGTGGTCTTCAACTCCAGTCGTTCTGTCTGTTTTCTTTTTAAGATTTCTATCTCTTAGACTCTGACCTTGTTCATTCTTTAATTTCCTGATATCCTTTAGTTCTTTCTCTGCACTCTCCTTTATCTCATTGAGCATTGTTAGATAATTTTTTAAAGGCTCTGTTTTTATCCTCTTCCTTTGGATGGACAATCATTTTCTGATTCTTTGTTTTTCATGTACTCTTTTATTGCACACTGTAAATTTTAATATTTTAAAATGTTATTTCTGGCATTTATTACCCGAGATGTCTGTTTCTAGGTTTTGTAACCAGTTGCTGATAAGACAGAGATTTTCTTGAGCATCAGCCATCCTATCAGAAAGGACTGCCCAAGGTGTATGTAGTGTATGGGGTTTTCCCTGTCTTAATGGGCCTCTGTCTTGTCCTGGGCTCTTGTTTGTTAGTTCTTTTGGAGTTCCCCTGTTTACAGGAGTTTGCTTGTCCCCTTTTTTTCCCAGGGGACAAACTTCCCTCTTTCATGTATTTGAAGCAGGCAGGTCTTTGTCCCAGACAGCTCCCCTCTATAATTTTGCATACTCCTTTGTTGTCTCATGCTGCTTTGCCTGGAGGGTAAAGTCTGGGAGGAGAGTCACCCTGAAGAGTGCTTTCCCAAGAGGTCTTTTCCAGCCAAAATAGGGCCTGTGTTTGGCCCAAGAACATGGTGAGTGAAAAACAGTCAATGAGGCTGGATAATTAGATTTGGGGTAGTTTGAAAAGAAGACTTTGGTCTTTATTCTTTTACTATATGGATCTATGGGGGAGTAGATACAGCCACAATAATAGATGAGTTTTCCCAACAAGAAATCAGAGAATAAAAAGACAGAGTTCTGGTGAACAACTTTAAAGCACACAAAGAAGATGAGGAATCGTGAAAGGGGCACAGACTGGCTCCAAAGTATCCTGTGGTGAGCATCAAGAAAGGCACACACAACCCCCAAAAAAGAAAGGCACCAAGAGCTTATCTGACAGGTCCTCAAAAGTGAGATTTTCTGGCCTGCCCAGCAAATAAAGCCCTTCAGCTAACTGTCTCCTGCAGTCCTGAGGAACTGCTTGCTGCATCTTTAAATCTACATGGCTTCTGCCCATGTCCAGTGAGGGTTGAAACAATAGCTGCTGTTACCTTTGTCCAGGGAAGATTGATACAATAGCTCTTCTCAGAGCTGATAACCAGGGATCCAAATTTGCTAATCAAAACAAAACAAAACAACAACAACAAAACAGTTGTGCCCACCCTTGTTCTTGGAGAAGAGGATTTTATGTCTCTTTCTGTCACCAGCACCTAGCCAGGAACTGTATCCCGCTGCAGTCTATTTCAAGAATGGGGATGAGTGCCAGTAGCCGCTGTCTGTGTGGAGAGAGCAATTTGCAGTTCTTTACTGCAATGTATCAGTCTCTTCCTCCCACACTTCCCTAGGCGCTGTACAGTGTCTTCTGGCCTCTGCAATGTCAAGATAGTTATTTCAGACAGTTTCTGCCTGTTTAATAGTTGTTTTGGTGGAAGGACTGAGTCTTGGAGCCCACTATTCTGCCATCTTCTCTGGAAATTTCACCCACAGCTTCAGTTTTTAGTTTAAATGTTAAGTCTCCTCAAAAAGGTAATACTTTGATTACTTACTAGTATTTGAAACTTTAATGTGATCAATAGCTAAAGGCAGGCTATACTAAAAGAAATAGGGCAGAGTATATTAGTACAGAAGTTGTAATGGAAAAAATCACTATGATCAGATTATCATACATTTTGGTATTCCCTGGATAGTTCCAGTTTATGTCTATTGTGTCACTGTAGTTATTAATAGCATCTCTTGTCATTCTCAGAACTGTCCTGATTGAACGATAAATTATATCATCTCCTTAACAATGAGAAAAAAAGTGGGTGTGATGAGATTTATAATGAAGCTGCTGTATGTGCTAAAAGCAAATTTAGACATCATAATGACTGACCCTGACTCCTGAGGACTAATACCTACAGTTCTAAAGGGAGCTTTACCTGCATTTCTCATTTATGCAATTCAGGAGTATGGTAACAATAAAGAAAATCCTTTCTTGACCTTTCCAAGTAATGATTTTATGAATCCATTATTGCAGCTTACATTTCCACCCATGAAGAACTCTATTGCAAATTAAAACACTTAAATGTCTGAAGTAGATTATTTATTAATGTAAATTATTGTCTAAACTAATCTCCTATTCTTAGAACTATGATTGCATTCTGATGATAATTTGATTGATAGCTGAGTGAAAAATAGTCTTGATCAGTAATGAACATGTAAACGTATAGTGATATAACCTGACCTTGGCTTACCGATTGTGGTGGTAATGCTGCAGATGAAGAGGGGGAGATAGAGATCTGCCAAAAATCCATAAATACGCTCATGTGGCAGTCTGAAGGATTTTTAGAAGTAGAAAGTCAAGTAATATTTAAAATGATGAACCACACATTTTATAAATTTGAAGCTTTCATCTCAAAGATTGATTAAATAATCCTTTCAAAGTGGTAGAATATCAAAAAGTACAACTGTTTCATTCAATTATTAAGGGAAGTCTTTGGTATGCAAGTGTTCAATAAAAATCTCCACATGAAACAGTATCATGATAGGAAATTATTCACTAATGAACTGACCACTTATATGATTAATATTTTGGAACTATCCCAATACACTTAATATTAGCAAATAGGGATTTTATTGCAAAAATTTTTGCAAAGTAAATTTTGCCAGCTTTGCACAAAAGAATGATGGCATGCTAGGCACTTCAGAAGAGAAATATTTGAATATTAACAGTGTGAGAGGCCCTTGGGAAAAGCAGGGAAGCCCTTGAATATTTTTGCAAAAATAGCCCTCAGTCTGATCATGCTATGTAAATCAAATGTGAAATGAAGGATGGTGTAGTCAATTTAATATTATTTTGTCAAAATAATGGACAAAAGAAAAAAACTAGCACTCGACTCATTCTTTGCATATTTTAAGAATGATTGTACCATTGCATTTACAGCCTAAATGTTGCAATTAGATCCCAAATTTTGTTTAAAATGGAATACAATAAATTTATTTTAATAATTTTTTATTTATTTTCAAGAAACCATCTTATGTAATTGTTTTCATTCATCATTTACTCTGGAATTTTGGACACTTTTAAGTGGATTCAATTTAAATGGACTTTTTCCAATGCTAATTATCTTCAAGTAATATGATTTTATTTATTTTCACAATTCATTTACTGAATAGATGCTAGTTGAATATCCATAGTTCTGTACCACAAGTTTGTAAAAGTTGAAGAGAAAAGTTCTAAAAATCAGCTAAACACTTTCAAGTAGAATAAAAATGAGTATATGCTGAATACATTCAGTGTAAGTGCAAAAGGTTAACTTAATAAAGAAAGTCTTTTTTTTAAAAACCATGAATATTAAGATGTATCTTAAAGGAAGGATGGAATTTGAAATAAAAACACACTCTTCTTGAATTTCTATTTATTTAAATAGATTTACACTTCTGATGTTATCCTTAATATCTTATGTTTTCTCACCCTTTCATATATAATTTTCTGTACATTTTCCTATTCTTCCAAAATGTTTTATTCTCTGTATTGTTCTCCGTGAAACCTGCATTTGACTTCAAAACTGCTTTTTTCCTACATACAGTATTAGTGAATATTGGATGACCTCCCTATTAAGGCCATAAACCTGTAGCACACAGCATTCTCTCTTTTGTTGTTATATCCACTAGCCATATTCGCCAGTATTTCTTTAATTCCTGTACATTGTAAGATTCATGGATTGTATTTGTGTAGGGAGAAACTTTGTGACAAAATGGGAGAAAGATTCAGTTTGGCATTTGAATATTAATTCCACCAAAATCTGTGTGACTCCAGAAAAGTCCTTTAACCTCTCTGAATATCAGTTTCTCACATATAAAATAGGAAAGCAGAAAGTGGTTACTATGTGTTCTAGTGCTAAGAGTCTATGTACACATTAAAATTATACCACATTTATAATCAAAAGAGGAAGAAAGAGAAAGAAGGAAGGGAGAGAGGAAGGGAGGGAGGGACGGAGGGAGGGGAGGGAGGAAGGAAGGAAGAAGGAAAGAAAGAAAGAAAAAACTGGGGAAAACAACCACTCATGGACAATACTACATGTAGGAGAATAACATTGCATATATTTTTCTCTCATAATATGATGATATACTTGTTTTGGATGTCTGGATATTAAATGTAACTACATAATATTTAAATGTTTTGTTCTTTCAACCACATTTATAATGTCTCCTGTAATATGGTTATCAAGCATATTATCATGAGACTCTCAATTACCTATTGCAGGGAAATAGGACACCGCCAGAGCTTAATTCGGAGAAATGCAATCTAAAACTCATTCAGCATTCTGACTAATGCTGACATCAAAAACCACAGAGAAATCCTTGGAAGAAATTTTCATTGGTAACATAAAGTGTAGAGAGGTTAGATATTTCCAAAATATCTGCGACACAAATATTGGATTTTAAACTCTAATCTCAGAATTTTTGGTACTACAAGCTTGTGACATACCATTTTGATACAAAAATTGAAAGATACATTTTTACATTTCTCAATCTCTTTCAATATGCACTGTCACACTGTATCTCTATCTAGTTTATTTTCATTTCTAGTAAACGGCTTTTCTTACTGACTTTTAACCATTTTTGATGGAGAGCTAATATTGATGAAAAAGTATTTCTTATCCATGATATAAAGCTCTTATCTTTTTCACTTTGCTTTTTATTCACTTAGAAGTATATACTTGATATTACTCCACTCAGTAGATTTTCCTTATTCTTTTTTATAGCTGAGCCATCGAAGATTCAAAGATAGCACAACATAATTTCCTCAAGAAGTTTAGTGAGGATGATATACACATAAAGTTAAAAAATTAATAACACATGAAAAGTGACTTGTTGAGGATATACACTCTGTTAAGTAAGTTCAAAAAAGAGTGCTTCACTTAGTTTGCCTAAGGAAGTCAGGCTGAGAATCATAGAACAGATGGTGTTTGAACTGGAGCAGAGAGTAGGAGTAGACTATTGACCAGGAAGAGATTGTGGAAGAGTATGGTAAGCAAAGACAGAGTGAACAATATGTAAAAAGGTCTAAACTAAATTTCTCTGCAGAGCAGGATGCATGTGAAGTACCTCACACACTGTGGCTATTCAAAACTCTTTGTTCAATGTAACTGAAAAGAAGTAAGAACAACAGGTTGAAGAATGCTGAGTGCTTCCTGTGTTTGGGAAGGAAAACAGTCAATTAGGCTGGATAATTAAACTTGGGGTATTTTGAAAAGAAGAGTTTCATCTTTATTCTTTTACTATATGGATCTATGAGGGAGTAGATAGAACCCTTAAAATAGATTATTTTTTCCACAGGAAATCAGAGATTAAAAGGACAGAGTTCTGGTCAAAAAATTTTACAGGACAGAAAGAATATGAAGAATCAGTAAAAGAGGTGAAGAGAGTAGCTAGAAAGGCAGAAAATTGTGATGTCTCAGAAATCAAAGGAGGGAGTATGTTACTAATAGGGAATTATCAACATTTCAAATTCCAGGGACTTCAAGTTGGCTGAAAACTGAATAAAAAGACCACTGGCTTTTTAGTAAGAGGTCAGAACTAATTTTTTTTTTTTAAGATTTATTTTATTTATTAATTCCCCACCCCCCCAACCCCCACCAGCCACTTATGCTGGTTGTCTGCTCTTTGTGTACATTTGCTGTGCATTCTTCTGTGTCTGCCTGTCTTCTCTTCTCTTCTTCTCTTTAGGCGGCATGGGGAACTGATCCCAGGACCTTCTGATGTGGGAGAGAGGCACTCAATCACTTGAGGCACCTTAGCTCCCTGGTTTGTTGTGTCTCTCACTGTCTCTTCTCTGTGTCTCATTTTTGTTGCGTCATCTTGTTGCACCAGCTCTCTGTGCAGGCCAGCTCGCTTTCACCAGGAGGCCTCAGGAACCAAACCCAGGACCCTCCATATGGTAGACAGGAGCAAAATCACTTTAGCCACATCTGCTTCCCCAAAACTGATCTTTTAAAGCACAATTTAGGTAAAACAGTGACATTTGATCCAAAGTTGTAGTGGGCAAAAGAATGAAATGGAATGAAAATGAAAGAGGCCAGGGAAAAGATTTAAAGGTACATGTGAAAGAGGAGAAAACTAATGAAAAAAGATCCCAGGGAAGATTAAGAACAATGGAATTAACAGAATTGAAGACAGCATGAATAACTCTTCCTCAGAAAAAGGAAGAAAAAGGTTTTTCAGAAGACTAGGCTATAACACAGACTAGGTTATCACTTACTTTTCCACATTCAGCACTTCCTCTTCCAACACATCCACCACCACCACATACACACACAAGAAAGCTGTACCACTGTTGAAAGAGAACCTAGATTCCTGTTAAAACATGAGTATAATTCCTATAAAATCATAAAATACCATATAATAACATCTGAATATTGAAACTACTTTTGCATAAGCTTATATTTAATATAATAATACAAATGCAAATTTATATAATATTAGTGCCCCGTTTCCCATTATAAGCAGGGAACAAAAATCTTTGGCTCTTCTTGATGTGAATAGAAAATATGCAAAAGAAATATTTTTAGGAAATCTATACTTAAGCCATTGGACTAGAGTTCACTCCTTACACCAGGTAGAAATCTCTAAGGCTCTTTTCATCCCATGAGCATGCAGTCTATACAATGTGTTGAAAGTACAGTTTGAATATTGTTTTCAAGAAACAGAAATACTTTTTTTTTTACTTAGTTGCATTACACTCCATAGATTTCATAGGTGAGAAAATTCACTAAAGAATCTGATACAAAGGAACATGTTTGATTTTGCTATGCCCAAATTCATGGAATAGGAACATGAGCCATATTCTAATCTTGAAGGATTTTAAAATTATTCTATAACTGCATGTGATAATAGAGGAATATTAATAACAACTGGTATTGTATTACCATTACCATTTCTTCTCCTTATAAAATATGTTTCATTTCAATAGCAAAGACATGAACAAGGTTAACTACTTCATTAAGATTGACACAGCCTTCCTGTAGAGACTGTCAACAGCCCACATCATGTGTGTGACCTGTGTACTTATATAGGACTCCACTTTCAGAAAGGTCTATGCTTGTTTTAGTGTTTTGCTGTTGCCCTTTTGAAATTCTTAATACTTTTTGAACAAAGGATCCCACATTTTCATTTTGCGTGGTGCCCTGCAAATTATGCACCTGTTGTCAGAGTTCATAAAGACATACTTGGTACAGATTCATATGTATATATGTGTGTATATGTGTGCATGTGTTTGTGTGTGAGTGTGTTGAAAGAATGAAAAAACTACAATTGAAAGTAATGGACAACTAAATCATAAGCAAAAGCAATCAGGCTTGCAAGTAGAAAATACTTTAAATAAATTATTTATATTATAAATGTTATGGCAAAGTCATTAAAATCTATACACTTACAGAAAAAAACAACATAAAGAGTTGATAGTATGAATTCTGTAATTCCTAAAAGAGATTATGTTTTTGAACTAATCCATTCTGTTGGTGTGAAACCCTTTGATTGCATTAGATTCATTTAACGGACCTTACTTAGATCATTTGATTAGATCACTTTTGATTGGACTGTGTCAGTGAGGTGTGACTCAGGTTGGGTCTCTACCCTCTTACTGGAGCCTTATATAAACGCAGATACAGAGAGAAAGAAGACACACAGAAAAAGGAGCTCTGCATTTTGACCCAGCCACGGGAGAAAGAGGGCTCAAGGATCACTAGCAGCTGATGCTGGAGAATGAAGGTCCCTAGAGGCTAGGCCCACAGAGCAGCTCAAGGCTGAAGAGACATTTGCATGAGTTATATGCATATCGTATGCATGATCGCCCTTGGCAGAGCTCCTGGAGATGGTGAGAATTGGGGGGAAGGCAGGGACCTCGGCAGAAATCAGCTGCCATCTTGACTTGCCATGTGTTAGGATACCGGGATCACCAGTAGCTGACTTTGGTGAGAAAGGATGTCTGATAGTGCCTTGATTTGAACATTTTCACAGACATGGAACTGTAAGATTTTACCCAAATGAATTTCCCATAATAAAAGCCAATCCATTTCTGGTACTTGGCATTGGCAGCCTATGGCAAACTAAAACAATGAGCAATATTTCAAAGGGGAAGGCCTAACTATCAAGATTTTTCAGCCAATTTCATTAGTTTTAATTAATAGAAAAATCACATTAGTCTTAATGAAGAAGTATTCCTTCTCATTTCTAACTAAACTATATATTGATTCAGTTATCAATAAGGAAAAAATGTAATAAAATAGCAGTCACTGGGATTTATATTTATGGTTATATAGAGTTATAGAAAATTTTCAAAGAATCCTTTTGTAAATACCAGAATGGATACTATTTTAATTTTGATTATTTAACATAACTTCAGTGACATCTCTCCTGTATATAATTTTTTTAACAAATCAATTTTATTGATGCATATTAATGAAGCATAAATCCATCCAAAGTGTACAATCAATGGTATTAGGTATAATCACATAGTTGTGCATTCATTATGCTAATCAATTTTAGAGCTTTTCCATTATTCCAGTAATAATAACACTAAAAAACAATAACCAACCAAGCAAACAAAAACTCATCACCTCTCAGTCTCTCTATGCTTTCCCTGCTGTACACAGCTGCTATTCTGTTTCCTGCTCTCAAGTTTATTTGTATTTATATTTTGTAAAAACAGTCTTATATGCAATATCACCCATATTTGTATTTTAGATGAGGTTTCACCATATTATACAGTCACATGTTACATTTTTTAAGCTTTCCTTCTAATAATATAAATGTCTTTAGGCTTTCCCTTTCAATCACTGTCATACCCATATAATAGCTCTGCTAGACACAAACACCATGATGTGCTCTCATTATTTCATTCATTTCCAAAGATTTACAAACAATCTTTTTACAAATTCTGCACAGATTAACCATCAGCTTTCCATTCTCTACCCTCATCCTATTTTCTGGTGACCTATATTTTAATTATTAATTCCATGAGTTTACATAATATATTTAGTTAATAATAGCACAATCATACAGTATTTGCCATTTTGTGTCCGACATGCTTCACTCAGTATAATGTTCTCCAGGTTCATCCATGTTGTCATACGCTTCACAACTTCATTTCTTCTTACTGCTGCATAATATTCTATATTGTGCATACACCACAATTTTTTTATCCATTCATCAGTTGATAGACACCTGGGTTGTTTCCAACTTTGGGCTATTGTGAATAACACTGCTATGAACATCGGTGTGCAGATGTCTATTCATGTCACTCCTCTCAGTTCTTCTGAGTATATACCTAGCAATGATATTGCCTGGTCACATGGCAAGTCTATATTCAACTTCCTTAGGAATTTGCCAGTCTTCCACAGTGGCTGTACCATTCTACATTCCCACAAACAGTGAATAAGTGTTCCTGTCTCTCCACATCCTCTCCAACGTTTACAGTTTTCTGACTTTTTAATAGTGGCCAGTCTAATAGGTGTGAAATAATATATCATTGTAGTTTTGATTTGCATTTCCCCAATCGCTGGTGATGTTGAACATTTTTTCATGCGTTTCTTTGCCATTTGTATTTCTTCTTTGGACAATTGTCTTTTCAAGTCTTTTCCACATTTTTTAATCACGTAGTTTGTCTTTTTAATACCGAGTTGTATGATCTCTTTATATATCATGGATATTAAACTCTTATCAGATATGTGATTGCCAAATATTTTCTTCCATTGAGTCAGCTTCCTTTTCACCCTTTTGATAAAGTCCCTCAAGGTGCAAAAGTGTTATTTTTGAGGAGGTCCCATTTACCTATTTTTTCATTTGTTGTTCATGCTTTGGGTGTAAGGTTTAAGAAACTGCTGCCCACCACAGAATCTTGAAGATGTTTTCCTACATTTTTGGGGGGTGAATTTTATGGCTTTTGCTTTTATATTTAGATCCTTGATCCATTTTGAGTTAATTTTTGTATAAGGCATGAGATAGGGTTCTTCTTTCTTTTCAATATGGCTATACAGTTCTCCCAGCACCATTTTTTGAATAGACTGTTTTGGCCCAGCTGGGTGGACTTGCCAAAAATCACTTGACAGGGAAGCGGATGTGGCTCAAGCAGTTGGGTGCCCACTTACCACATGGGAGGTCCCAGGTTCAGTTCCTGGTACCTCCTAAAGAAGACGAGCAAGAGAGTGAGTTGATGTGATGGGCTGGCACAGCGAGATGATGCAATGAGGAGACATAACAAGGAAACACAATGAGAGACTCAACAAGCAGGGAGCGGAGGTGACTCAAGTGATTGGGTGCCTCCTTCCCACATGGGAGGTGCCAGGTTTGCTTCCCAGTGCCTCATACAAAAAAAGATGAGCCAACACAGAGAGCAGACAGTGGGTGCAAAAATGGGGGCAGAGGATAAATAAATAAAATAAATCTTAAAAAATAAAGTAGGGGGTAGAAATATGTTTGAATTCAGGTTTGAATAAACAATATGTGAAGCATAACCTTTTAAAAAAAATCACTTGACTGTAGTTGTGAGAGTCTATTTCTGAGTTCTCGATTTGGTTCCATTAGTCAATCTGTCTGTCCTTATGCCAGTACCATGCTGTTTTTTTATCACTGTAGCTAAATAATATGCTTTAAAGTCAGGAAGTGAGAATCCTCCAACTTCTTTCTTCTTTTTTAAGACATTTTTGGTTATTCGGGGCCCCTTGCCCTTCCAAATAAATTTGATTATTGGCTTTCAATTTCTGTAAAAAAAAGAAAAGCTGTTGGGATTTTTAATGGGATTGCATTGAATCAATAAATCAGTTTGGGTAGAATTGACATCTTAATGATAATTAGTCTTCAAATCTATGAACACGGAATGTCCTTTCATTTGTTTAAGTCTTCTTCAGTTTCTTTTAGCAATGTTTTGTAGTTGTCTGAATACAGGTCCTTTATGTCCTTTGTTATCTTGTGTATAACTTTATACAGATCTGTTTGATCCATACTACTTAGTAAGTGTAGCTAAGAGTGCATTTGGACTTATTCCCATGAATTTATATCAAATAATGATCTCTTTTAATTACAAGTATCAGGTATTTTAATGAAAGCTGACTTAGTTATCGTCACCATGGACTAGTGGTCATTAAGTGGTTATATTCATAGAAGAAAATGAAATATTGAGGGAAGAAGTGGGTAATGAACTAAATGTTCTACAGAGTCAATAAAAGGAGACAACTGAAAGTAGAATGTATGTTGGTGGAAGGCATGTCTTGTTATATAGGCTTAAAGAGGGGTAAGGTCAAAGTATGAATACCTAAATCCGTAAGTGTTAGCATATTTATGATGAGTAATAAGTACTTTATGACTCTAATAACTAATGTGAGAAATAAATGGATGCAGTTCAGTTAGAAAGCAAAAGAGAAAAATTATGATAGAAGAACAAAATGTGTATAGTGTCTTAGGTTTCCACAGTGCTTTTACCCACATTGACAATCTCATTTAATCCTAACCTGCCACTTTTCTTTTCCATTGACAGAAGAGGAAACTAAGGAAGGTTTCAAAGGTCAAAAGACTTGTCAATGTCACTGAGTCTATAAATAGTAGTGCCAGAATGCTTTGTTATGCCATACAAGTAAAATATCTTTGGTATTTTCATTCATAAGCTTATCCATGTAGGGAATTCATTGTTGGTAAATTTAAAACATAAAAAATTTATTTATAACCCATAGTAAAAATATTCTCTCAAAGATAACTTACTTCACAGAGCAATTATTCTAAAGATTACACACGTATTTTAAAAGTTTTTATTTAGTATTTTCTATATCTTGAGAAGTAAGCAAGGTATTTTTGCATGTATTGTCTAATAGCAAAGATAACTTTTAATTAATTATATTATAGAAACCCTATAGAATATAATACATAAAAAATGCAATTAATCATCTGTTTAAAACAAGGAAACTGAGATGCTCAATTTTTTAGAGAATTTACAAAAAAAAAACAAAAGAAGAAATTTGAAGGATGCATAGATGCAGGAAAGGAAAAGGAAACGGAGCTGAAGAAAGAAATTTCCCTTTTTAACATGAGATTTTCTTCTTTGTTTTACATATCCAATAAGTGTATAGTAATAGCTGTGAACTTACAAAATAAACATACATAACATCATACAGGAGACCCAAACATCAACCCACCACCAGTACCTTACATTGTTGTGAGAAATTTGTCACAAATTATGAAAGAATATTGTCAAAATCTTACTACTAACTGTAGTCCTTATCTTACATTTGGTGTATTTTTCCCCCAACCCACCCTATTATTTTTTTTTTAATATATTTTTATGACAGAAGTTGTAAACTTACAAAACAATCATGCACATGTGTAGAATTCCCAAACAACACCCTTCTATCAACACATCACATGGCAGTGGAACATTTGTTACAGATTATGAGATAATATAATCAGATTATTACCAGATCCATAGCGTGCATTTGGCACACTTTTTCCATAATCTCCCCATTATCAACACAGCACATCTTTGGCATAGATGCATGAATATTAAATTATTACTGTTAACCATAGTCCATAGGTCACTCCAGTTGTATTTTTCCCATGCTTCTCCACATTCCCACCACCCTGCAATAGTGATATACATCTGCTCTAGCTCACAAAGGACACTCTTGCATCCATACCATCAACCACAATTCTCATCCATCTCTAGGTTTACTGTGCTATACAGTCCCTAGATTATTATCTAGCTTTCTATCAATGATATTTACATCCCTAGACCACCATTTTCAGTTACATTCCCATTTATAAACTAGCTGTTACTCACTATAATGTGTTACCATCAACTCTGTACATTTCCATACTTTTACAGTAAAGTTAATTAAAACTTCTATATGCATTAAACATGAGTAGTCCATCTCAGTCCCTTCTCTTATCTCCTTTAAGAATCCACCACCTTCCTACCACCAGGTCTTGAAGATATGTTCTGATATTTGCTTCTAGAAGCTTTATGGTTCTTGCTTTTATATTTAGATTTTTTATTCATTTTGAGTTAAATTTATATAAGATGTGAGATAGGGGTTCTCTTTACTTCTTTTGGCTATGGATATCCAGTTCTCTCAGGACCATTAGTGGAATGGGCTATATTGCCTGAGCCGGGCGGGTTTGACAGCCTAGTGAAAAATCACTTGACCATAGATGTGAGGGTCTGTTTCTGAACCATCAATTCAGTTCCATTGGTCTATGTATCTGTCTTTATACCAGTTACCATGTTGTTTTTACCACTGTAGCTAGATAATATGATGTGAAGTCCAGAAATGAGAGTCCTCCAACTTTGCTTTTCCTTTTTAAGATGTTTCTGGTTATTCAGGACCCCTTACCCTTCCAAATAAATTTGATAATCATGTTTTCCATTTATTTTTAAAATGTTGGTGGAATTTTTATCGGGATTGCATTGAATCTTTATGACAATTTGAGTAGAATTGACATCTTAATGATATTTAATCTTCCAACCCATAACCATGGAATGTTCTTCCAATTATTTAGGTCTTTTAAAAATTTCTTTTAACAATGAGTTGTAGTTTTCTGAACACAAGTGCTTTACATAATTGGTTAAGTTTATTCCCGAATATTTGGGTTTTACCTGTCATATTTTATTTTCATCACTCTTTTGACACTTTTAGTTACTTTTACTGATCTTATATTCATTTCTAGATTCTCCTCCAGGCCTTTCTCTCCTGTTTTTCTTTTCAGACTGTAGCATACCCTTTAGTATTTTCTGCAAGGCTGGTCTCTTCATCACAAACTCTCTCAGTTTCTGTTCATCTGTGAATATTCTAAACTCACCTTCATTTCTGAAAGTCAGTCTTGCTGGATACAAGATTCTTTGCTGTTAGTTTTTCTCTTGCAGTATCTTAAATATATCATACCACTGTCTTCTTGCCTCCATGGTTTCTGATGAGAAATTGGCACTTAATCTTATTAGTATCCCTTTATGTTATGCATTGCTTTCCTCTTGCAGCTCTCAGAATTGTCCTTTGTCTTTGGTATTTGACATTCTGATTAGTATGTGTCTCAGAATTGGTCTATTCGGATTAATTTGGATGGGAGTACATTGTTCTTCTTGGACATGGGTATCTGTGTCCTTCAACAGGGTTGGGAAATTTTCTTCCATTACTTCTTCAGATATTCCTTCTGCACTTTTTCCCTTCTCTTCTTCTTCTGGGACACCCATGACACATATGTTTGCACATCTTTTGCTGTTGTTTAGTTCCCTGAGACCTTGTTCAATTTTTTCCAATCTTTTCTTCAATTGTTCTTTTGTATGTTTGCTTTCAGAGTCCATTTCTTCAAGCTCACCAATCCTTTCTTCTGCCTCCTCAAATCTGCTATTATATGATACCAGTGTATTTTTTATTTCATTTATTGCACCTTTCATTCCCATTAGATCTCCTGTTCTTCTGTGTATGCTTTCAAATTATTCTTTGTGCGCATTCAATGTCTTCTTAATTTCCTTAATCTCTTTAGCCATCTAATTGAATTTATTAAGGAGATTTATTTGAACATCTATGATAGTTGTCTCAACTCCTTTATGGCATCTGGAGACTTATCTTGTTCCTTTAACTGGGCCATATCTTCCTGTTTATTGGTGTGGATTCTAATTCTTTGTTGGTGCCTTAGCATATGGCTTACTAGAGTATTTATTCTGGCTGCAGTTTCTCTCTTTAGTTTAGGGCTTTCTTACCCTTTCTTCCTTGCTGGTTGTGTAGTAGGAGTCAAGGATGCAGTTGGTGCTGTAAGCTGTGGAGGCTCAAGCTGTCCTCATTGCCCCAGGGGCTGATGAAGCTTCTCCCAACTTTCTCTTTTGCCAGGGATAGGGACAGAGTCATAGCCGTGTGTAATAATCCATGTCATGCAGGCCTAGACTCTAGTTGCCCAGAAAGACTGATGAAACTTTACACTCCTTTCTCCTCTACCTTGGGCAGGGATGTTGCTGCAGGTGTGGGCAACAATCTATGCTGTGTGGATCCAAAATGACTGCAGTTGCCCTGGTAGACTTCCGACTATTCAGTCCGTGCCCGCCAAAGGTACCTGCAGTTATCTGGAAAGGCTGGTGCAGGTGCCACCAGATTCCTACCTGCTAGAGGTGGGGCTGAAGCCTAGGCTAGGTTTGCAGGCCGATCTGGGTTAAAATGGCAGCTATCAGCTTCTTTCTGAATTTACTAAATAAGCAGCTGAAATTGGTGCCTGACCATCTCTTCCTCCCGTTTTGGGGAAATCAAGCTTTCAATTCCAGTCACAGAATATTTCCTGAGGTGGCTTGTGCTACCAAAGTAAGATGATCACTGCCCTCAGTGGCATGGCCTGTATTCTCCCTGAGAGGCTGGCGCAGGTTCCCCCACCTTCTTCCCTGCCAGAGGTGGGGCCAGGGCTTATGCTAGAGCTGCAATCTGATCTTCATGGAAAGAAGCCAGTTCCCACCAGCACTGTGACTTTCAATCCGCCCCGCTTCCCCTCCTGCCAGGGGCAGAGTTAAAATGGTGGCTACCGGCCTCTTTCTGACTTGGACAGGTTCAAACTTCAGCTCTTTTTAAAATTATACTTTAGCCCGCTGAATTTACTAATCAGGAGCTGAAGTTGGTGCCCAATCGTCTCTTCCTCTCCCATTTTGGGGAATGGAGCTTCCAATTCCAGCCAAGGAATACCTCCTGAGGTAGCTTATGCCTCCAGTGGAGGATGGGCACTGGCCTCGGGGCTTGGAGTGCTCTACTTAGGAATCTTCTCTGCATATGGTCAGTCTCCTCTTTCCATTCTTTCAAGGATGTTGCAGGATGCTCTTCTGGTCTCTTGGAGCCCCCAAACGGGTGCTTTAGTTAGCTCTGGGTGATTACTAACTGCCCTCTAGCACGAATTGACTCTAGGAGCTCCCTACTCTGCAGCCATCTTGCTGGTTTTCTCTCTTCTTCTGATTTTTAAAGAACATGAAATTGTGGAGGCTGCTTACCAATGTAAAACTTATTTAACATTTAAAATGTAAATGGGACAATAAAAAATGTATTATGTTAAAAGTGAAAATTGTATTTACCATATCCTTTTTCTTCAAATGCTTGTATCATAAAAATAAAATCATTTTGATAAACACTTGGCTTGATTTTTGCACACCTCATGGAATATGTCACATAAAATGATTGCCTGCCTCTTATGCCAGGATATTTCACTAAAACTGATGATTAAACAAGATAAGATAAATAGATCTACAAGCAATCACATTTGATATAACTGCCAGGTAAAATAATTTCCTGAAGAAAATCTTAAATCTATGAAATGGTCTTTTAGTCAATGTTATTATATACAGCACACTAAATTCACTAAACCTAATCATCACAAAAAGGTTGTCATCTAAAAGGAGAGCACTAAATAGGAATGGGCATTTTACAAAAAATATTAGACTTACATGTACATTGGAAATTTCAGAGTGTTGATCCTATTTCAACAATTTGTCTGTACCACAGAGAGCTTTGTCTCTGCTATGTTGAAAGATTATTGTTGAAGGAATGTCATTGGGAGCTTAAACTAAATCTAAGAACAAATTAGAAGAAAGTTTATGAATATCATCAGTCCTTGAAGAATAATTCATTATATTCAATGTTTAATATCCATGTTACTTCCGGATATAACAGATTAAAGCATAGATATTATAATAGTACCATTCAAGCCAAGTTATTAAAATTGTTTCTCATTTTTAACCATTTTATTTCTTTCAGTGATGAACATGACAGAATAGTTTCTTGTTATTAAATACAGTAATTATCTCTCGGTAAATACATCCACTATTTTAAAATAGCTGTTCTGTTTCAATTTATTACACAATAATAAGTATTTATAAAATTACTGACTGTAAATTATCATTTTAAATTAGGAGCAAAAGAGGAGAAAAGAACTGTGCCCTTAATATAGGAATTATTTTTTCAATTACTGTGTTTTTTTTTTTAGTTTGTTATTTATTATTAAGTACCAAATAAAATGATGAGATGACATTAGGCTTAGGTAATGAGATAAAATTTCACAGAATTGGGTGACTGAAAGGGTGAGGAGCAGTCAGCCAAATAAGAAAAAGACAGATTTTGAAGTACCAGAAGGCACTAGAGCACAAGGATAGAGTCAGGAACAGGTAAGATGTGTTGATGGAAATGTGTACATGTTGGTCTTTCTATGGGAAATGGTTCAAGGGTCACACTAAGGAACTCGGGCATTTTCCTGAGCACACTGTGAAGTTATTCAAGTTTTCAAAGAAGGAAAATTACTTGTGTGGGGCAGGTTCAAGTAGATGGAGGGAAGTGAGCAGAGCTCTTATAGAGGTGACCCTGCTCCATAGCTGCAAAACACTCCTGAACAAATTGGTGAATTGTAAATTGGTTGAAATCGAATAGAGGGTGGGGAACTGTGACACTGATTATTTTTCCAAGGTCCAGACAATTATACTTGAGTAATTGTGAGAAGAATAATTCATGGTGTCTTATTTTGAAGACTATACTCCAAATCATATAAAACATATATTTTACCATATTCTGTATGTTACAAATTATAGCAATAATACAAAATATTATATTTTGCATGTTTTTCAGTAAAAGGTAAGATTTGAATAATATTACTTTTGTTTAATATGCTGAACAATTTATTTACAAATGGCTCTGATTTCTCCACAATCATCATGCATACTCAGAAATGAAAATTTTAAAAAGGAATACATTTTCATAACAATAACATTTTCTTGAATATTAAATTGAAAAATTAATGAAATCAATATAAAGTGAGTTTGTGTATATAGTCAAATAATGAACTAGCTTTAATTCTGAAGTTTTCATTTTTGTACATTAAATTTTTTAGCAGCATTCAAATGTTTGCAGCACTTGAAATTTAACTCTCTTAGTGTTGTCATTAACAAACTTTAGTCACTCTTTTCATTCTTTTTTTTTTTTTTTACCCAAACAACTCCAGTCACCACTTTAGGTGATTTCAATATCCACGGGGACATTCTCCTCACTTCCAACGAATCTGTACCCCACTTTACCTCATTCATTTGCATAGTCAAATACAAGATTTTGACATTACCAATAAATGCATCTCTTCTAAAATTTCAATTTCATACATCCTACCATCTGAGAATCAACTCCTATCTTTCTAGCTCATTCCTTCTTATCTATCACCTCCATAATGGTTCCTTCATTTCAGGTCCATTATTACGATCATTTCTTTGCATACTTTCTCAACTTATTTTCCTGCATCTTGCTCCATTGCACTTTTCTGGAAAAATCCTAACCCTGCTTAAATTCGAACGTTAATCTACTTCAAGATTGATCCTACTTAGGCAAATGGAGACAAACATGAATATATGATAACCTCATCCCAGTTTTTTTTTTTTTTCATTTTTATCTAGTAACATATATATTATGTAAAATTTCCCCTTTTAACCACATTCAAATTCAGTGGTGTTAAGTAAATATTCACAGTATTGTGCTATCATCACCACCATTTATTACCAAAAGTTTTCCATCCCCAAAACAGAAATTGAGAACTAATTATGAATTAACTCCCCATTCTGTACCCCCTCCATCTCTTGTAACCTATATTCTAGTTTCTGACTTTATGAATTTGCTTATTCTAAGTATTTCATGTAAGTGAGATAATATAATATTTGTCCTTTCATGCCTAGCTTATTTCACTATCATGATATCTTCAATGTTTTCATCCATGTAACTGCATATATCAGAATTTCATTCTTTATATAGCTGAATAATATTCCATTTGTATGTATATACCACATTTCATTTATCCATTCATTGACTGATGGATGCTTGGGTTGCTTCTATCTTTTGGCAATTGTGAATAATGCCACTATGAGCATTTATGTGCAAATATCTATTTGAGTCCCTGCTTTAAATTCCCCTGGGTATATACATAGAAGTGGAATTGCTGGGTCATTTGGTGATTCTATACTTAACATTCTGAGAAACTGCCAAAATGTTTTCCACAGCAGCTGCACCATTTTACATTTCTACCATGAACAACTGATGCATTGAAAAAAGGCCACAGACACAGAAAGAAATCCCCAGAAGCTCAGAAAAAAAGTCCCAGAAGCTCAAAGCTGATGTCAGTGGAACCCAGGAGAGAGAAAGCTGCAGGAGCAGAGAGAACACCATGAGAGCAAGAAGCTGAAAGCCACAGAGCCCAGAGGAGAAGGCAGAGACTGGCAGACACCACCTTTGCCCCTGCCACATGGCAAGAGCCCAGGATCACTGGCAGCAGATCTTCAGGGCAGAGTGTCACCTGATACCTTGATTTGGACATTCTTCTCAGTCTCAGAACTGTAATCTTATGTTACAAAATCCCATTGGAAAAGCCAGTCCATTTCTGGTATGCTGCCATGTCAGCCTTTTACATACAAAATCAATTAGGAACCAAAGAATAGTCCTACAATTAATATAGATAGATAGATATGGCTATAGATATATACTTTTTAATATTCTTTTCATAAGGCAGACTAAACTTTTAATCATTTGAATTCCTACCTTCTAGAATCCATGTTTTAGCAATTCAACCTCCATTTCCAACTTATCAATGAAGTCTATAAGAAATGAATGAATCCAAAACTGAATTTGACAAAGATATTTTTTTCACATGCATCTCTAAAACACAAATAAAAACAGTGCTCTTTGAGAATAGCCATTTAATTGATTATATACATATCCATCAATAATAGATAATATTACTACTAATAATAACATGAAATAAGGATTCATTTTTTCCCAAGAATTTTCCTATGCATTTCATATTCATTAGCTTATTCTATCTTTATAACAATCATATGAAGGAGTTCTTATTTTCACCTAATTTTAAAGGTGAAAGAAAGAAGATTTACAGATTATGAGTAACTTTCCCAAGGTACACAGCTAAAAGAGGTACAGCAAGAATAAGAACCTGAGCCACCTGACTTCATAGCCCATGCACTTAAGAACCACTACTGCCCCTTGTATATAGTGCCTCTTTTAATGAGTTTGTCACATATGGCCACTCAATGCTGTGTTCTTCTGTAGTAACATTTTAGAAACAAATAGGAAGTAAGCGACAAAATATGTTCAAAATTCTTTGTTAATAGCAAGTAATGCAATTCAGATAAAACATACTAGCTTCATAAGAGACTATAAAAGAGATGCTTCCCCTTTGGGGTAAATATTTCCAATTGTTTACCACTTTAAGGAAAATAATTAAATATTCAATAGTCTTAGAGTTATTAGGTGAAAGATTGAATATTTCCCTGCAATCTAAATTTTTAATTTGGCTAGTGCCACTGTTAACTGTTCAAAAAATAAAAACTGTAGTCTGAAGAAACTTAATGTGCTCTTTATAATTCAGGAGGGATACACACATATCATCAATGATATTTTGACCAAATATAACATTATTAGGTCAAAATGATGTAGAGTAAGGTGCAATATAATTTTTAGACTTCCTTATTTTTTGTGGGAATATCGATTCTCTTGGATAGACCAATATTTTAGATCACTACACAAAAGAAAAAAATTAAAGGTATAAATGCTTTGGCATTTGCAGAGAGATAATATTTTAATTCAATATGATGCATCACCTATTAAACACATAAAACTATTTTGCAAGTATGTATCAATCTTCCAACTTTTAGGAGCAATAGAAATAGAATGCAGAGATAAATTCATTTTCATTAGTATTAGAGTCATTTAATTTATCTACACTTGATTAAAATTAAATAGGGGAGCAAAGTTCTAAGTTTTCTTTTTATACAAGAACAGATTCTTAAACTATTTTTAGGACTTCATCAAAGAAAGTGGATGCTAATCTTTTATATACCAATCCAATCCTTTCTTTACAAAGGAAAGGAAATTAAGACCCAGAGGGTTGAGTTTACCCAGAAACTTTTCACCCAAGGAATATTTATTTGCCACCTACTATATATCAGCCATTGCACAATCCAAAATCCTTTCTTGATAAAACACTTAGAAAAAAAGAAATAAAAGGAAACTTCCTCAACATGATAAAGGGCATATATGAAAAACCCACTGCTAGCATCATACTCTGTAATGAAAGACTGAAACTTTTCCCTCTAAGAGCTGGAACAAAACAAGGGTGCCCACTGTCACCACTGTTATTCAACATTTTACTGGAAGTTCTAGCCAGAGCAATCAGGCAAGAAAAATAAATAAAAAGTATCTAAATTGGAAAGGTAGAAGGACAACTTTCACTATTTGCAGATAACAGATACTGTATAGAGAAACTTCCAAAAAATCTACAACAAAGGTACTAGAGCTTATAAACAAATTCAGCAATGTGGCTGGGTAGAATATCAACACACAAAAATCAATAGAGTTTCTACACACAGGTTATGATCAATTTGAGGAGGAAATCAAGACAAAAAATCCATTTATAATAGCAACTAAAATAATCAAATAACTAGGAATAAATTTAACCAAGGGTGTAAAGAACCTATACACAGAAAACTACAAAATTTTGCTAAAAGAAATCAAAGGAGATCTAAATAAATGTAAGGACATCCTGTGCTTATGGATTGGAAGACTAAATATTGTTAAGATACCAATTATAATCAAAGTAATCTACAGATTCAACATAATCCCCCAAATAGCTTATTTTGCAGAAATGGAAAAGGCAATCATCGAATTCATTTGGAATGATAAAAGAGCCCAAATAGCCAAAACCATCTTGATAAAGAAGAATGAACATGGAGTACTCACACGTCCTGACTTTAAAACGTATTACATAGCTACAGTGGTCAAAACAGCATGCTACTTTCACAAGAGCAGATTTATAGACCAATGGAATCAAATTGAGAGTTTAGAAATAGACCCTCATATCTATGGCCAATTGATTTTTTTAAAAAGACTTATTTTATTTATTTATTTCTCTCCCCCCTCGTTGTTTGCATTCACTGTCTGCTCTTTATGTCTGTTCATTGTGTGCTCTCTGTGTCTGCTCATCTTCTTTTTTAGGAGGCACTGGGGACCAAACCCAGGACTTCCCATGTGGGAGGGAGGTGCCCAATCACTTGAGCCACCTCCACTCCCTTCTTGTTGTGCTCTCACTGTGTTCCCTCATTGTGTCATCTTGTTGCATCAGCTCACTGTGCCAGCCCATTGTGTCAGGTCATTGTCTTGCTCATCTTCTTTAGGAGGCACTGGGAACCAAACCCAGGACCTCCCATGTGGTAGGCAGGTGCTCAACTGTTTGAGCCACATCCGCTTCCCTGGCCAATAGATTTTTGACAAGGCTACCAAGTCCACTCTATTGGGAAAGAATAGTCTCTTCAACAAATGGTACTGAGAGAATTGAATATTCACATGCAAAAGAATGAAGATGGATACCTCTCTCATACCATATACAAAAATTAACTCAAAATGAATCAAAGACTTAAATAAAAGAACCAGGACTTTAAACTTTTAGAAGAAAACATATGGAAGCATTTTCAGGATATTATGTTAAACAATATTTATTTAGACATTACACCCAAAGCATAAGCAACTAAAGAAAAAAATGATAAATTCTACCTCATCAAAAATTTTTTTAAAAAATTGTGCACCAAAAGACTTTATTATAAAAGTGAAAAGACAATGTACTCAATGTGAGAATATATTTGGAAGTCACATGTATAATAAGGGTTTAATATCCAGAATATATAAAGAAACTCAACAATAAAAAGACAAACGACCCATTTAAAAATGTGCAAAAGACTTGAACAGATATTTCTCCAAAGAGAATATACAAATGGCTACAAAGCACACGAAAAGATGCTTGACATCATTAGCTATTAGAGAAATGCAAATCAAAACCACACTGAGATACCATTTCACACCCACTGGAATGGTTATTTTGAAAAAAATAGAAAATTACAAGTGTTAGAGAGGATGTGGAGAAATAGGAACACACATTCATTGCTGGTGAGAATTTAAACTGGTGAAGCTGCTATGGAAGACAGTTTTGCAGTCCCTCAGAAAGCCAAGTATCAAATTACTATATGATCCAGTAATCCCACTATTAATTATATACCTAGAAGAATTGAAAGTAGGAGCTCAAACAGATATTTGCACACTAATGTTCACAGTAGCATTATTCAAAATTGCCAAAGATAAAGCAACCCAAGTGTCCATCAACCAATGAATGGATAAACAAATGTTATATATACATATAATGGAATATTATTCTGCATTTGATTCATGTAACAACATGGTTGAATGTTGACGACATCATGTTGAGTGAAATAAGCCTGATGCAAAAAGAAAATATTGGATGATTTTACTGATATGAAATAATTATAATAAACAAACTCATAGAGTCAGAATCTAGAACATAGGTTACCAGAGGTGGGTTGGGGGTAGGGAATGGGAAGTTATTGCTTAAATTGTACAGGATTTCTATTTGGTTGATTGTAATGGATGGTGGTGATGGTAGCATAACATTATGAATGTACTTAACAGCACTGAATTATAAATGTGAATGTGGTTAAAAAGGGAAACTCTAGGTCATATATGTTACTAGAATAAAAATTAAAAGAAAAAACAATATTTATATTAATTTCCTTTTATCTGTCAGCCATTATATCATTAGCGTACTCTTATTTTACAGTAAATTTTCTTAAATGGGAGGTCAATATTCCACATCTCCAATTCCTTCCCTCTGGTTCTGCTCTTTGCCACAACTACATGGAATAGCTGCTGTAATTAATACTGATGTCTTTCATCTTTTAAAATTCTATAATAAATTCTCAGTCCTCTTATTTTCCTAACACATTATTTAATACTCTTGATCACCCTTTCTTCCTTGAAACATTTTCTTCACTTTGTTTCTGGGGCACCATAACCTCTTGGTTTTCCTCCTACCTTGCTGGACTTTCCTTCTCAATCTTTTTGACTTTAATACTGGAATGCCCAGTTTCAGCCCTTTCTGATATATATCCCTCCCTAGGGTATCTCAATTGTCTTAATCTTTAAATACCATCTATATACTGATTGATTCTTAATTTTACATCCTTATCCCAAATGTCTCTTCTAACTCCAGACTCATCAACTCACTTATTTCTTAATAGCTTGACAAATAAAAAGTAAAAGAATAGCTGGTAGAAAAACTGGATGTGACTAGGGGACAAAAATGGATGTAAGAAGAAATGAAGTCGTAAAGCATATGGCAACATAGATGAACCTGGAGGACATTATGTTGAGTGAAGCAAGCCAGACACAAAAGGACAAATACTGTATGAATGCGTTACTATGAACCAAATATATTGTGTAATATTGTTTAATTCAAAAAAAATTTATATATGTATCCATTACATTTAATTGAGAAATGTATATATTTATTAAAAAAAAAAAGAAAACAAATCAGAATCACATTAATTTTATAAATTGTTTATTATTAATTTAAAAAAAGGTTAAGGGAAGCAATATCATCATATTGTGAATTGGGGAGTTCATTAGATAATATCAAAATTTGATGGAAACTTGCATTGGGGTCTTAAATATGCTTTCTAAAGTTATAAAACTAACAACAGATGAACTGATGAATAAAAATACCAAGGAGGCAAAGTGAAAAAGGGCAATGCAAGTGCATGAGATTCTCATTGTTTTTCATAAATCAGAGATATAATATATTGTCTAAAAGTAGGTTAAAAAATAGAGTTTTAAGTTTATTATCTAATGTTGTGAGGTAACCCCAAAAGTACTCAAAATAAGAACAGTTTAAAAATGTTCCTTGCAGGGTAGGAAGGAGATATTATTTCTTTTTATCCTAGGCTCTTCAGTTTTTTGTTGCCCTATATATTTATTCCTTGGCAAAAGTAAATTTTAAAATAAAGTAAACTAAATCTGTAGCTAACTATACTAAATAAAAACCTAAAAATATTGATACACTAGTTTAGGTTGGAAAATGGAGTTGGGTAGCTAGATCAGAAGTAATGTAAGTGCACTAATTTCACGGTTTTTATTGCTGGTGTCAAAACATATTGTACAAGTTTGATACATCAATAATAAGTAGAAGTGTAAGTATATTAGAGCTTTGGTTGTAAGTGCTATAAAAAATAAAAATGGAAAATATTAAAACCTATCACTTTTGGGGCGAGGCTAGAAATAAATAGGAGATAAGACAGGTATGTTCTTCTGTTTAATTTTATTTTGTACTGTACATACATAGCTACTATAATTAAAAATAATTGATATTTACAAAGAAGGACTAAATTAAAATTAAACATTTTAGATAAGGAATATATTGCCCTGTCTTTTTCTGGAAAGGATGAACATAATCCTGTGCTAGGGCCATGGTTGATACTTGGGCAATGTTGTCAAACTAAACTGAATTAAATTGAGAAGAAAAGGCCTTATTGATAATGTTGTAGAAAAGTGGTGCTCAGAAACAGCTCAATAGACTCCATATAACAGAAATTCTTCCTAAATGCCTAACATGGTTTAAATGATTTAATAAATGATCTTTTAGTGGAAAGAACATCAAGGAAGTATTAGAGGAGATCTATCTAGAGTGTGAGCAGAGCTTTTAAAGAGCTGTTCGGAAATGTTTTACAAACCACACATTGTCAACTTTAGATTGTATCGGCAAAACATGTGTTCTCCAAATGAATAAGGAGTTTTAAGGATACTGAGCCTCAGATTTCCAATCACTATCTTAACTTTCTTTGGGCTTACATGTCATCGAGTTTTTAATTGACTGCATCGCTTAGGTGTTTCTGGTCTTTATGAAGAAAAGGAGAAAGCATTATAAATTGCCAAAACTTATCTTGGAATATTAAGGTAGTGTGGGAAAAAAGAATGAATCTGCATTATTAAAGAGAGGCAGAATAGGAGAAAAGTTTAATGAATAATGCAAGGTTCACATGTAAGGAAAAAAGCATGCTTGCAGAAAACTGCTAGAAACTAGGCCAGACTCAAGCAATAGGATACACACACACAGACACACATATACACTTATAGCTATTTTGCAGATTATATAAGGACTGAGGATCCTTTGTTTACGAGGTAATAAAAATAGAAAGAATTTGTGGGACCTGATTCAAATTGGAAGAGAAAATTTTCAACTCTGGTCTTCCTCTCTCATAGTAAGAGCTATTATATTAGTGAGGATAAAAGTCACTTTAGGTCTCCTTTCAAAATACCCAAATCTTGGATTTTATGCAAAAAAATGTAGAAAAGCTGAGATTTTAGGGATATAGTATGTTGAGAAGAGAAGCCAAACCTTGATTTGGAGAAAATCATCAAAACGTTCATTTTTTCTAAGAGTAGACATTTCAAGAATGCTTAGGAGAAAATATATGTAATTATCACTGTATTAGGTAGCATTGTATCAGGAAAATGAAACTTATCTGACTTTCAGGCAAGAAGAGTTAAAGAATTAGAAGTTTAAAAATCCAGGGAAGAGCTGGGAGAGTAAAGGTCAGGACAGAAAAGTAGCTTCTAGTGTTCAGGAAATCAGGATATGTACGAATCAAGTGGAATTGCCATTGATAATCTCAGCTGTGTGGAACTTCAAGGTAGACAGTTTGCAAGGAGAAAGTCTAGAAATCTACCTTCGGCAAAACCTCGTATTTGCCATTGGACGAAGCCCATAAATCTGCTTGTGCTGCTGAGAAACAGCACGTTCTGCTTTTCTTTTGCCTTCTAAACAGTACATGATTGCTTCTCGCTGGTGAAACTGATAGTGAACTCTGCTGGCAGGGGAGTCTGCCTTTGTATAGATGAAGGCACATTTACCCACTTCCACAAAGGAAAGACACAAATTCTCAGCAATTGCTGTTAGTTCCCATCACGTATTTCACTCACAATCCCTCTTGACATCCTACAACGGGAAGACCATATTATAAGAATAACTACTAACAAACAGACTTATATTAAATAGTAGGGAGATGGGAGAGAAAAGAACACAAAGAAATTGGTGTGTGTATATACATGAATATGTACAAAATAAAGTAAGGAAGTAAAAACTGATAGTTATTCCATTCTTTTTTCTGCAACTGCTTACAAAGCCATTATTGGTGTCTATCCTTCTTCACCAACGATTTCATACTTTGTCCTTAGCCACCACTTCAGCTGGTCATGTTTGTTGACCCAAACCCTCATTCCTGAAGTATCTGAGCCATTTATGAATCTGTCAGTACTAGATTAATTTTCCATTAATTTGATCTCTGCACATGAAAGTACCTCATTGACCACCTGTAAAATTACTTTCTTCCATACATACTTCTCCTTGATCCCACTGAGTACCAGCAGCCCTATTTCCCCTTGATAATCAGGATCAATCACCCCTTCTTTGTCTAACGGTGGAATGGCTTGAGGAGCTCAAAGTGGCCACTGGGGGATGGGTGGGGTGTAGGGAAGAGGGGGAGGGGTGATCTCAGCCTCTAAGTCAATAAAAGTGTTGTTGCAACCCTTGGTATAATTGATGCTTTCTTAGAAAGTATGAAGTCTAAACCAGCAGAGCCCAAAGTTGTGGACATTAAAAAAAAATTTTGTGAGTGGGCTATTAAGAGTAATAGGGAAAGGTGTCACTTCCAATTTCAACCCTTGTTTTCCAGGATTATGTATTCTGGTCATGTGTGATGGTTAAGTTCCTGTGTTACCTTGACCAGATTATGGTGTGCCATTGTTTTATTAACAAGCACTGGCCTGATTGATACTGTGAGGATATTTCATAGATACAAATCATCAGTAAGATTATTACATCTTTGGCTGATTACATCTACAATCAAATGAGGGGATCGCCTTCATCAATGAGAGAAGTCTCATCCAATCCATTGAAGACCTTAAAAGGAGAAGTGATTATTTCAGCAGTTAGAAAGGAGAATTTCCATCTCTACCACAGCCAGTCAGCTTCTCCTGGGGATTTCATCAAAAACCTTTACAGAACTTCCCATTTTGTGGCTTCCCCTAAAGAATGTGGACTTGCCCATCTGCAGAGTGGCATGAGCTAATTCCTATTAAAACATTTCATAATATTGCACTTTATATCTATATATCTCCTGTCAGTTCTGTTTCCCTAGAAAACCCTGGTTAATACACTATGAAAAAAGAAGTGTATAGGATATTGGGCCATTAGTTCCAAGTAAATACTTACTTACAGCACACCAAATTTTCAAGGAACTGGCTCCCAGAAGGTACCTGGACTAGCTATGGAGCTTTCTCTTGCACTGGTCCTCACACAAAACCGATGACAACTCAAAATAGCTTCAGGTTTTCTTAATAGGAGTATTTTAAAGATTAGCCTCTTAATTCAAAAGAATGAATCTGGAATAGCAGAATTTCAGTGGAGATGATTTAAGACAGGTGGACATTTTTCATAGTTCTCAAGTAACTTAGTATAGGAGTCCTTTCACTGTTTTAATTCCCCTTCATAGAAGAATGCTTTCCAGAAAAAGGAAGTCTAAGAAAAATTCCCAAGAATATAATTTATTTCACCATCTGCCTTTCTTAGAAAACAATCAGTTAATAACATAATTGCCTTGGCATCATGTTCTGAGTTGTACATATGCTACATTAGAATGCAAAATTCAGTATGTTTTGAATTGTGGAAAGAGTGCCTTGAAGGTTTTTTTTCCTTTTGAATTTACATTTAGAAAGCATCTTATATTTTGACTTACCCAATAAAAATTCTCAGTGATATTTTATTTCAATTAAAAATAATAGCACTATTTTGGTACATTAGCACAACAGATAAAGCAACACAAGGACCTATGGAAATTTTTTATTTCAGTGCCATGATGACTTTTTTACTTATTTTTTCCATCAAAGTTTATGAAACATTGCTTGATTTAAAGAGATTATTATAGAAGGTGAAGGACTTGTTATTTAAAGTGCACATGATTTCTTGTAGAATATATATGTATATAAATATATATATACATATACATATATATAAACATAGGCAACAATTCAGTATCTACATGCATGCATAGAATATATAAAGTCTTTTGTATTTGATTATATTTTTCTTTTTAGTGAACAAATATTATTTGAAAAGAGAATCACATAGTCAGTTTAGGGTAATTAGTACATCTTGATTAATTTTTGGGATATAGTTACCTAAATAAGTGATTTTCAACATTGATCCTTTGCATCTAAGAAATTATTTGATTTTTAAAAACTGCTGTCCCCAAATTTAAAAATATTCCTAGCACAAAATCAATTTTATCTTACCATATTCCTAACGTAAATTATAGCATGAAATATTCTTAAAGGTTAGGAGAATATACTTCACATCAAGTCTTTGGTCCAAAACTGACATGAGTCTCTTTTCTGTAGACTCAGCCTCTGACTTTATATTTTAAGTGATTAATCTACTGGCTAGAAAACTGACCAAGTGAGAACTAAATTATTAAACATAAGCTCTCATAAACTATTAGGCCATTTGGGTTCAAATACTTGCTCTGCAACTTTTGAGTAGTAAGATATTTATCAAGTTATTTAAATTCTTTACGCTTTAGTTTCCTCACATAGTTAAATAGGGAAAAATAATTTCTACTTCATAAGGCTTTTGTAAAGTATAAAACAGATAACAAACATGTGAGTTTTAACATGGTATCTTGGACATGGAATGTACTTAATGGGGATGGTATTTACTTTATTAACAAACTTAACAAAACTATGATCTGTATTTTTAAGAAATATTTAAAAATGAAACTGGGAAAGTAAAATAAATTTTCTGCTAAGAATATAATTTTTATTTCTTATTTGTGCTTGCATAGCCAGTATTACATAAATGGTTTGTGGTAGTCATTCTCTTCTGTTAATCAGAAGAATCAGAAGAATTTGTTAAAATTCCTAAAAATAAAGATATGTAATTACAGAATATTTTAAAAATAAATATGATTCAAATTCTGATCAAATCAATCTATATGAACTAATTTAAAGATAGGATTTAATTTGTAACTTAAATAGCATTTTTCATAAAAATAATATAGATTTCTCTTAAGTAATAATGTTCTTAGGTTTATATTTTTGTATTGCTTGGCTTACCTAAGGCAAGTTAGTGATAAAAAAAAAAAGGCCTAAATGTACAAATGAAGGAATTAATCAAAATCCCTGTTGGTTCTGACTTTCAGGAAGGAGGGCAGAACCAATGAAGTCAACAGTTGTGAGGTGAAGGTTTTGTCAATTATATTAAATGACATTGTTGTCACATGTCTTTGATCACACATCCTGGAAGAAGCTCCTTGTACTAAAGAGGGGTCAGTGATATCCTCATGGCAATTATTTATAAAATGCCCCATGAAAATTCTTAAGTAGGATCAGAATTCAGGTGTTAGACTCATAAAGAGAGACCCAATGGTGAATTCATAGAATCTACACTGCATTGAATTATATAGGACTGATCTTTCAAATTCTATTAAGTTCCTACTACATGATTAGATCTTTGTTGGCAGTCTATAAAGAATAACTACTGAATAACAATTGATAGAATACTCTTTTTGCATTTGATTAATGTATAGAATGCCTTACGCTATTCAATATGCAAACTGTAAGTTGATTTTATTGTAAAATGTGTCATTTGCTCAGCCTCTTAAAGACATTTCTGCTATTCACTGTAATTTTCTTTGTCAGAATAAAATTTTGACTGAAAGAAATCCTATTTTCCAGCAAGATTGTCTTTTAGTAATAATTATAATTCTCAGAATAATAACTATTTATTTAGTGTTTTTTGTGTCAGACACTTTTTAAAGCACTAATGTGTTCCTTTCAACAACACTATGAGGTATTAAGCACATATTACAGATAAGGAAACTGAGGTGAAGGTAAAAACTTGTTAAGGTCTCACGCTAGTTAAGTGTTGGAATCTGAAGCAAAGTCAGACTGACTGCAGTACTAAACTCTTAATTACTGCGCTGTAATTCCCCACAAACACTGTTCTCCATAAGCCAATGTTCTGTAATCAATTTTGTGAAAAAATTCTCAGAATATGATGGAGTCACAAATAACAACCAATATCTCCTGTAGACTCTAGGTCAAACTTTCAGCAGAAATAGATGAATGAATAGTCTGCCTTTTAGAGTGCTAGAGCAGTTGGGGGCTGGGAGGATTGCTCATTTCCTTCTGTAAGGCAGGCACTTGCTTTCAGGTATTTGTTAGGTAGGAAAAGAACAGATATATCAGTTTTCATTTCTTTCTTTTATAAAAATCCTTTGCACTATATTTCAATGTTAAATTATTAATACCTAAAGGCTTAATCTATAACTTCTATTAAAAGCTATTACATACAGATGTAGGTCATTCATTAACATAAAGGATTTTAAGTATTTGCTGATGGAAATTGAAGCTTATTAAATCAACAGTGTATATTGCATTGTTTTCAGCCAATTAAATGAGGTATTTTACACATCAAAATATTTTTAATGTTACATTTCCTTTTGAACTTCAGTGGGTTTTAAAAGCAATTTATAATCAAAGGTGTTTATACATTTTGGTAGACTTATTTCCACCAAAATCTTCATCATAAATCTCCAAGTTAATTAGGGCTAGCCAGCCACTGTGACTGAATTTCTAGTGCTGCTGTTTTGGGGGACTGTCCAGCAAAACTTTGAGAGTTCTAATTTTTATATATCCTGGGTTGGTTTAAAAGTCTTATGAGGCATTAGCAATAACATCGTTTCTGGGGGGGGGAAATCTCTTGTCTCTTTGAAACCAAAGTCCAGGACAATATTCCCCTATGTGAGGATGTGATTATTCAAATTTGTCCCCTGCACTCTTTGCTAGTACAGGAATATCCACAAGAAAAAGTGGAGAACTGATTAAGAGGGCATCCATATCCCCCTTTTAAAGAAATAGATGCAATCTCTGCTTCAATTTACCATGGGACACCTTCAAATTACCCTGTCAATTTTTCTAATTTATTTACTAACATGTAGCCTGCTTGAGATTTACTTACTAGTGGGACTATGCCACAGTTCCATATATTTCTCACTAAACATGCTACTGAATAGAAATACCTCAGTCATCAACAGAAAAGGAAAACTATCAGTGGATTTCTTCAACAAATTAATTCTTCTTTGGTTTGAAATACATTGGAGAATTATTAATTGCAAGATGACAAATATATTGTAATACAAATGTACATAAGTATGTTTATAGCTATATTTCAAATATACTTTCACATTACTTAGCTAATTTCATCTTTAATCCCCTTTTTTTTACTGTCTGATTTAGGAATTCCACAGCATTGTGTTTTCAAAGTAAACGACTTTAATTTATACTAGAGATAAAATCTCCTGGAAATATTTTTCATGAGGAATCTTACCTCTCTATTTTGTTCCTAGCCAAATATAAATCAAGACATTGATATGTGCCAAAATTCTTGCTGCCAAATTCTTGTTTCCAAGATTTTTGATAAAAGCAATTCAAAAATTGGTTAACCATACTAACAAAAAGAATCATTTAATTTTCTGTGCTTAGTTCACCTGATTAAAACCACAGTATATAAACATTGTTGATTAAACACTTCTTTCAGCAAAATGTTTTTGAGCATAATCCCAATATTTACTTATTTTTCATTAATATATAGGTGCTATTGCATTAATAAATCATGTTCCATGTATTTATGTATGCATGTACATCATGTGGAAATTCTAATCAATGAGATTGGTTCTATTCTGCTGCCAGTAAACCCCTACCTGGCTGCAGTCATATATCTTGAAAATGTATGTTTTTGTTCACAGGGTGAACTAAGTGAACGGTAGTATTTTTATAATTGTTTGCCTTAATATAATTTATCATGCTTGAAAAGTTACATTATCTGGTTTACGTTCTATTAATAATAGAGGTCATTTAATAGAGCTGCTTTGCATAATTCACCACAAGATGGCATTCTCATGTCTTTGATCATACACAGTTATTTCTGAACTAAAACTACTTTATTAAACAAAGTGCTTATTAACAAAAATTTATGTGCATCATCTTTTTAATTATGAGCAAGAGGCAGTAGATATATTACTGAGCTTAAAAAGATTTGATTTCTAGTTCTGCCTTTTTTATCTACTTTGGGAAATTTTTTTACTTCTCAATATATCTGTATCATTATATATAAATAAAAGGTATTGGACTAGATGATTCAGTTCAAACATGCATTACCAAGCAACTCTTGTGTCTATGGTACTGTGCTAAGTGTGCTGGGAGGGAGAGAGGTGAATTGTCAATGCCTTTAACTCCTTGCAGTTAGGAAACAGATATTCAGTAGAGGTCTTCAACCTGATTTCCATTTAATTAAATTGCTAGATTCACTCTTGTTTTCCATTTTCTTTGAAAACATAGTGAAAATCAGTGGTGGACAGATTATAAAGGAGACAATATGGCTTATCAAGAAGTTTACACATTATTAGAAATTTATCAACTTTTATTTTGTTGTTAGTTGACTGGTTGGCTTTTGACTGAGTTGTGTTAACGAAGCAGGTAATTACATAATCAAATTGTGCTTTTAAAAATAAATTTGAAATGAAAAAGGCATATAGTAGAGATAGAGCAGTAGAAGGCTATAGTGATTCATGTAAAAAAATAATAAATGGTTGTACCAAGGATATATCCTTTTTTCTGAGAGTAGGGATTAATTTAACACATAATTGATAAAAGGAATGGATGGGAGGGAGAGTGGAAGATGATTCTAAAGTTTCTAGTTTAGATGACAGGGTAAATGGTGAGCCATTATCAGAGAAAAAAAGAGGTAAAATGGAAAACAAGGTTTTAGTAAAACGTAAAGAATTTGATTTGGTTATGTTGAGATGAAAGATTTGTGGCAGAGCCTAAGCCAGGGCACTCTTTTCCTAGTACAGTGAAATAATGAGCAACTATAGTCCTGTGTGCTGTAGTTGATTAGAGTCCCTGGCTGTCCACATGAGCATCAGTCTGTCATTTCCCAACCTAATTTCTACTGCCTGTGTCCAATCTGTCTCCATACTATTCAGTTTTCATTCTTCATCCACTCATTTAATAAACATTCTCAAAGGACTTACCATGGCTAGGTACTTATTTGCTGGTTTTTTTCCAGTCCCCTGTTCCCAATCTTATATTTCAAAGTCTCGTTGGGAAACCTTTGTTAGCTCATGACTGCTCCTTTATTTGTGGCTGTACCTTAACTCTGCAATCCTTTATTTCTATTCAGATAGACTCCTCGGATATATTTTTCAGAGGCTCACTGAACATCAGGAACTGTTGAAGCTTCGCCTGACTCCTACAGCTAATTTTTGGATGGAAATTAGTGGAGTGTCTAGAGTTCTCTATTGCCCATAAGAATCTATTATTTAGACCACTAACTGATCCCTATTTTATTTCCTTTATGCCTGTGAGTTAGCCCTACTTATACTAGCCTCATTCCCTTCTGCCTTCTCCTTACTGAGTTCTATATGATGGAAAAGATTTTCACAGGAACAGTGGTTGGATTGAAAAAGATTCCCATCCTTGTCTATTCTCCTTCAGGTAGAAAGGAGTTAGGGACACAGATTTATTTTGTGGGGGAAAAATCTTACACATTAAACAAAGTACCTAGCAAAATTTTATCCACCTGGCTTGAATCTAAACAATGTCACTCCACACTGGGAAGATAAATGGGAATTAAGTTCTGTGGAAGAATAAATACTCTTATAAATTCAGATGAAACAGAGTAAAACAGAGGCCTCACCCCCAGTGTATTGGAAATTTTAATGTTTTATGTTTTCCAATGTATTCCTTTCTTTTTATATCTTCTAGGATCTTAGATTTGGTAATTTATTTGCTATATTTTGATAATAAAATAAATATGAATTTATATTCATAAAATATCAAAAGTAACTGCTATGAATAAAGAGTTCCCAGCAACTCATACCTGAGAAAATTTACTAATGAGGGCTATGCTGTCAACTTTTTAAAAATCAGCATCTTTACTAGTCATGTAACTATCATACAATGCATACAGTGGGCAGTAAGTGGTAACAACAAAACCCTGAGAAAGCACTTTTTCTGTTCTTCATGGCCCCAGGGGTAGAAAGGCTGATTTCTTTGATAGTTGGCCATTTGCTATGGCCAGGGGACAATTTAATTCAAAAGGAAAAGCAGTACCAGAGAGGAAAAATTTATATTCTAACTTGAGAGATCAGTCTTTTTAATGAAGCAGCAAATTGCAGTAGTTAAAAACTCTGGAATTAGAACTTGAGGGTTTAAAATCCACCTCAACCACTTACTAGATTGCTGACCTTGGACAAGATAGTGATCCTCTAAAACAATTGCAAAATGTAAATAACACCTTAGCTTTCAAGTCTTTTGTAAAGACTAAGATAGGTCAAGAAAGAAGGACAATTAACTAGGGCCTCGCTCATAGAACTGTACAATAAATGGCAGAGTGATCATTAGTAATATCCTTTCTGTAGAAAACCTTGTTATCCCTGAAATAAAAATAAAATTAAGAGATCAAAATATGGAGGGAATATTTGAAGAAAAGCAAAGATTTTGAAGACGTAAATGAGGACAGAATGGAACAGGAAAGTAGAGAAGCAAATTAAGCTTATAAGAATTTACATCAAATGACAGCAATTCCTTAGAAATAATATTATAATAATTTGACATTAGGCTACTTGTAAAGGGAATGAGGTTAATTAGGGTAGCAAAAATGCGTGAAGACAGTGTATAACAATATGAAAAAGGACAATGAATCAAATTAAAGAGAACAGAGGTATGGGATGAATCAAGTCAAGTAGAAAATGACCAACAATTCCTTACAAAGAAATAGAGTGGTAGTTAAGTACACAGACACTAAAACCTGGGTCCAAATCCTGACTTGCTTGCTTACTAGCTGTGTGGCCAAGGACAAGTTACCTAACCTCTTTTGCCTCACTTTCTTCATGTGTAAAAACTGGTTAGTAATAATCTCTTCCAGTAAGATTGCATGATGTTTAAATGAGTAAACACTTAGACTAATGCTTCATAACTACTAAATGCATTAGTGTGGTTTTTATTATTATTATTATTTTAAATAATGGCTGATTGTATATTTCAATGATATTAAATCAGTTGTATATTATTATCTACTTATGTATCTACTAAATATTTTATCAATGTCAATTTCAATTTTTCTCAAAAAGTACCTTTCTGTTTAACATCCATTAAACAGAGGTATTTATTTACACGGCCTTTTCCCTCTGCTAGATTTGTTAGTTTCTTGAGTTCATCAAGCAAGGTTTTTGTTTGTAATAAAGTTTATTTTTAGAGCATTTGAAGGTTTAGAGAAAATTTGCACAGAAAGTCAGAGAGTTCCCATACACTTAGTAAAGGTTTTTATATCTTTGAATCCTTAGTGAAGTAGTTCCTAACACAGGCTATTTGTTAGAAAAACCTGGGGAATCCTAAGAACGCCAGTGTCTGCCTCACTTTAGATGAATTAAATCTGATTCCTTGAGGGATAGAGTAGTTTTTAAAGATTTTCTAGGTGATTTTAATGTACAGCACTGAATTAAAACCCAGTGTTTTGCAAAGGAATTTGACAGTTTATTTATGTCCTTCTTTCAATCAAAATTTAAATGGTTTATAAGGCTATAAAAACAATTGGAAAGTTTCTCAGCCAGAAGGCATTCATAAAGGTTTGATAAATATACCGGTCAGCATCCTGGCAGGAAACAAATGGCACACAACCTGGATGTGGGCAGAGTTTGGTGAAATTAGCAAAGAATGGTGCAGTTCTTCAGGGCTAGCAACAGCAGGAAACTGCCACCAACTTTTCTAACTGTTCCATTTCTCTCTTGTGTAAAAAATCTCCCCTTTCCACTACTAAGTGTAGTCCACCAATAGTTTGTTACTCATTCATATCAGATACAGACTTTTGCAGAAAGAAAACCACTATGTCTTTTAACATACTATTTAATTCAACTGGCTTTTAAAATTATTACTTCTTCATAGTGAGGCTTTGCCAGTGAAAGAAGGTGCATTGATTTATAGTCTGACACAAACCATATCCTGGTGTTCTAACACAGAGTTTATGGACCAGCACTTTGAGTAACACTGTACTAGATCATTCACATCAGCATAAGAATTTGCTGAATATCTCCCATATAAAAACAACACAAAAATAAATAAAACCCTTTTGCTCCATATCTCTCACCAGCTTTCACTGTTTTATAGAGCTGTTGGTATTTGTGGTCTCTAATTCCTCTCTTACGAAACACTCATAAAGCCATCCAATCAGGCTTTGTCAAGGTCACCCATTTTGCCAAATCAGTAGTCAATTTTCAGTCTTCATCTTTCCCGATTATTCAGTAGCATTCAACACAGTAGATCATCTTCTGAAATACTTTCTCAACTTTGCTCCCTTGATCACATTCTCTTGGTTCTCCATTCACATCACTGCTTTCTTTGGCTCAATCTAACCACTTCTATGATGAGTATAATGGAACTTAGTCCTCAGACCCTTTCTCTAACTACACTTCCTCTCTAGGTGATTTCATCCATCCCACAGATTAAATATTGTTTATAAGTTGATGAACCCCAAAATTCTATCTGTAGGCAAACCTTTTCATGAGCTATTGATTCATATATTTAACTGCCTACTCCATACACCTACTTTGATATATAGTAGGAATCTCAAATTTAACATATGTAAAGAATAATTTTTAATTTTGGTCTAGGAACCTGTTCTTCCCAGTATTTCCTCTTCTCATTACCACTTTCTTCCAAGCCACCATGATCTTCACCTGGACTCCTGCAAGAGCCTTTTAACTACTCTCTTTGTTTTTGCGCTCACCTTCTTAAGGTCTGTTTTCTACACATAAGTCAGAGTGATCCTTAGGAAATATAAAACACATGATATCACTCTTCTGCTCAAAACTTTCCAATTACTTCCCAAATATGAGTAAACTCCAAACCATTCTAAGACCTATATGATTTACTCAGGGCTCCGCCTACACCATTACTATCTTTGTGACTTCATCTTCTACCACTGTCCCTTTCAGACATTAGGCTACTTTGCTAATCTATGAAAATACTTTAAGAGAAACTTAAAGTTATTTATTTACATTTCAGATTTCAAATTTTTCATCATCAATTTAAAACATCATGTTAAATTTTAAATCTTACGAATAATATGGAAAGAGAAAAGATTTGGATATCATACTGATGCACTTTCATTATGCATTCCTTATCTGTAGTCTTCATATACATAATTGGCTAATAATATTTCTGATGAATTCCCCATCAGAAATGATAATTTTATGAAACTTCAATTAATCAGATATTTTTATTGTCTTTTAATGAATCTTCATTTGGCTTTTTCAGAGTAAATTAAAGACTGTCTAGAATTAGAATTGTATTATAAAATTACATGCCATTTTCTGAAAACCCATGTAATATAATTTAACTTGATAAAAGCCAAAGTTTAATATCACATATATACACACACATATCTATATCTATATACAGATATATTTACAAGTATATGGTTTAGTTTTTTTATTTACATAAAATTGGTATTTCTCTTTCATAGATGATGATAGATGACACCTTTCAAAGAAGACTATCATATGAGTAAAAGAGAATATGTGACACTACAACCTATAAATCAAATGCATAATATTGTAAACCTATTATTCTTATGTGCAAATAAACACTACAATGAATCAAAATTAAATTAGTTTTTACCAAAAGAAAGTTCTACATTCAAGATACATAGTGACATAAAGAAGACAGTTTTATTGATAATAACTGAGCACAGAAGTACAATTGTAGTTTTCAAAATATTTCAAGTATTTTGAAATAAGAAGGAATGTCTTTCAATTCTCAATATATTTTAGGCACATTAAAAATTAAAAGAAAAATAAGCCTTCTTGGCTTCCTTTATTAGACTACATTTCAAGATAATTAGGTGTAATGTTGTTTACTTATTGGAAAATATAATGAAAATATTCATCTAACCAATTTCAAAATATCTATCATTATTTTATTACTCAATTATGACTTTGATCATTCATCATTGTAAGTATCATTAAAAAAATCCATTCACATTAATATTCAGGACATCTGTTTATTGGGAAAAGAATGTGATTCAGAATAAAGAAGCCCAAAGTGTAGTCATATTCTACCTGAAAGAATCATTTGACTGCAAAATCATTTACCATCCCTGGATTTCTGTTTTTTTAATCTGTAAAACAGGATGTTCAACCTGAAAGTTCTAAGGTCTGAGTCAACTCTAAATAGCATGATTGTATGATAATTTCTGGGGGGAAAATGATGGCTGCTTGATTCTGAATCTCTCTCATGATCTTACTAAAATTATATAAGTAAAAAAGGATGAAAATAAAACCATACATGACCTAGGCCTTCAATATTGATAGCTGAAAGAGAACACTACAAGTCCTAATTGTTTGTGAATAGAGAAAAAAGAAAGTTCCAATATAGCCTACCTGAATAAGTGAATATAAAGAGTATAGAAGGGGAAGCTTAAGAAAGTTTGAGAATAAAAGAGTAAAAGTGCACAGGCAAAATCACTCCCAGAAAGAGAAAATCCAATATTAAATGCCAAAATACTAAACAATTTTGGGACTTCATAGTTGATAGCACAGATTAGACAGAAGTTACTTTAAAGTGTGGGGATGGAAGTAGCAGCTTCAGAGAAACATTAATTATGAGAGAGCTAGCAATTATACAGGGAAAGAATAGTACTCAATGGAGATAAAATAGTGAAGAGAAATAAGGAATTAAAGCGGAAACAATGAAGGACCACAAAGAAATAAGAGAGGAACAAGATATGCTAATTCTCCTTCTTATCCATCAACACCACCCATAAAAGAAACCACATAGAAGAGGACAGTAGAGGGCTTTCTCAAACTAAGAATTATCTCCACAATTTGAATAGGAATATAAAAACATGACCACATTTATACAAAACTACTGTGATAAAACATAAATAGGAATTAAAGAATTTCTGAGAATGAAAATCTTCTCCCTGAAAACAACCACATAGCTGAATAAAATTGTAATACAATATGACAAACTAAATTAAATATATTCAAACAAGTGCTTGTGGGATACCAAAACCTCTTTGAATCAGAAATATAAATACTGAGAACATAAATGAAGATAAAACAGTTTATAATGAAAAAAAAAGCTCGATTTAACTAAGGAAAGATAATAAAAAGAAAAAATTATACTGGAAAGGAATACTAAATTATAAGAGTTTCAAATTAAGTTTTATAAAAGCATTGAATAAAAACAGTAAAAAAACAACAACAAGAGAATGAAAGTGGGATAAAGAAGTATATATCAGAGAGAAAACAGTTGAAATGGAAGAGTGATTAAGAAGATCTAACAGAAGTACAGTTAGGTTCCCTGAAGAAGAAAATTAAAAAAATAGAACAGAACTAATATTCACCAATATTATCTAATTTCCAAAAACAACAGAAGCCTCAAATCTAGAAATGAAGGGGCCTATTGGGTGTCTAAAAAAAAATTGACTTGGTACAATTATCACTAATAAATCTATCAGACTTTTTTAAAAAAGAAAAGAAAATAGTCTTTACTGCTTCCCAGCAGTAAGTTGAAATAACTCACAAAGACAAAAATTAGACTGATTTCAGACTTTTCCAAAGCAACATGCAAAGCAAGGCAACAGTGAAAGAGTATTTTCAGGAAATATGAGGAAATAAAGTATATGCTCAGGGTATTATGTCCAGCCAAGACATGCTTCAAGTAAAAAGTTTATAGAAAAACAGTCTTGAACATGAAGAACTAAAGGAAAATGTAACCATGTGCCCTTCTAAGAAGGCACAACTACAGGAGATGCGTTGACCCATCCTGATTCAGCTAGGCTACACCTTAGCTGAAGTAACTTCATTGAAAGGTCCTTCACATCCTCAGAAATGGGTTACATTTAAGAAAATGTGGTTTGTTTTTTTTTTTGAGATACATAGCTCCAGACCACTACAAAGACTGACAGTGAGTTCTGGGGGATTGATCATATCCCTCACAAGACATATTCAAGTCCTAACCCCCAGGATGAGGCCAAATTAAATCACAATGGGCCTTATCCTACATGACTGGAGTCCTTAAAAGCAAAGGATGTTTGGACATGGAACTAAAAGCCACAGGAAGGGATAGAATCAGACAGATTACCATGTGATGGAGGCAGAGATTGATTGACAGCAAGCCACCACCAGAGCACTATAGACCCTGGAGAAGGCATAGCTTGCCAACATCTTAATTTTGAACTTCTAACTTCGAAAATAGTGAGACAATAAATTCCTGTTGTTTAAGCTATCCAATTTGTGTTATCTGTTACAGCAGTCCTGGCAAATTAAGACAGTGAGAAATTCATATTTTAATTTTAGAATTAAGATTAAAACAAGTGTGGGCTCAGGGATAGAAGAATAGTACATAAACATATTATCTGACAAAGAAGAGAAAATGCAACAAAAAGTGTGGGGAAGATTTTTGTTTGAGCTTCCAGGAAAGGAAGACTTGGTCTTTCTTGCTATTTTTGGACCTGTGGTATTGTGAGGTCAGATCAATTACAACCAACTTGGTACTCTCCTCATTCCCTTTTTCCCTAGATTCTAAGTGCTCTTAGCACACCTTGTTTCCTAACTCAAGGAAAATAGAAACAATTAGGTACAAAGACCCATATTTTTTTAGTTATTTCCTCCACTCCATACCTATAAATTTATCTGTATTCAAACACATCCTTACATATTTACTTCCGATATCTGATAGCATGCCTACTCCTGCTTATGATGACTCTCCATCCATGTCCTTGATTCTATACCTTGCAATTTTCTCAGGAAGACTTGGTGACATTTTTGAGTTTCCACTTACTTAATTACCAGCAAAATCTACCAAGATTTCTATTATTTCAGAAAGGTTTCAGGCATAACACTTCTCTGAATCGTGGAGCTTATTCATGTAACATACATTATCATTATTACATTTTAATTGATAGTACCTACATGGTCCTCAAATCTTCACACAGACTCTCCTCCTAGGTGATCTAATTACTTCCTACAATTTAAACTATAACCTTTACTCCCGAGTTTCCTAAATAAAAAGTCCATATCTCCTTCTTGTGTTCCAGCTCCAATTTGATGTCTCAGTGAAATTATATGCAACAAATCTCAATCTACTTTATTTCTACACTCCCAAATCTGGATCTTCATCGCATACCCTGTATTTCCTCAGTGTCACAGATGTTCACCCAGTCACTTAAGCAGAAAGTTGAAAGTTACTTTTGATTATCCTCTCTACTACAACATAACTCTCACAACATCTGATTGGACTCTAGAGAATTTGTCTTTAAGCAATCTTCAGATACAAATGCGTTTTACAATCTCAACCACCAATATCTTGGGTTAGCACATCTTTTTTCATCTCTTTTCTTAATAGTTGAAATAGCCACTTAATCCATGTTTCCCTTTTGATTCATCTTCTATACAATTACCAGAGTGATCATATCTAAATGTAAATCATATCATGTTACAGATTTACATTCCTTCATTTACTCCCTATAACCTACACCACTTTTCTTATCTCATCTGCTGGTGCTCCCTCTTTTCTACCATCACGCTTCAGAAATAATAACCACTTGTACTTGGCTCTTTTGAGCAGACTTTTCAGGATCTTGCCCCTACTCTTTCCTTCATCTAGGGTGTTCACACCTTACATTTCCACCTTTGCTGACCTGACATTGACTCCTACATGAAGCCTGCCCTTATACCTTGTCCCTTGTCAAATTTGTTACTACTTCTCTTTCTATGGGCTACCACTGTAATCAGTACAAGCTCTTATTATTATATTCATGTAAAATGCATATTTATGTCCATGTCTATCTCTTGTCTGACAAAGCAGGGACTGTCTTTAAAAAAGGAGCTCATGTCCACAGCACATTACTTCTTACTTATTTTCTATAGGAATACTTTAAAAATTAGGTTTTTAACTAAGTAAAGCTGAAGGCACTGTTGTTTTATATTTAAATATTGCTATATAAATATATTGGTAGATGAATTTGTATGTTTAAATATTCATTTAGACTATTTCAACACAGAACTAGTTAGAAGCAGGAAAAACACATGAATTTTTATCTCCAATTAAGTGGGCCTCAAAGATACATTATTATTTCAATGTGGTACTTGACAAACTGGAAATAAATATGAATCTTTACCCTCATGGATCTATACTCATCCACTTCACCAATCTAGTTTTTGAGGAAACAATATATTTTTATATCTAAATATCCATTGCATATTCCAACTCTTTCCCACCTTTGCCTAAAATTTTAATATTTAGGGTAGATTGCTCTAATTTCACAATATAATTCTAAATCTAAACCCTAAATAATACGAATTTCATTTGTCAATATGCAGGAAGTCACCTTTATTAGCTACAGTTTAAAGCAATAATAACAAAGTTGGTATCTTTGGGGATTATGAAACACATCCTTTAACTTTTTTGTACATGTGAAGATTAAATGAGATAAAATATATGTTCCCCAATTTAACAGAGTTAGACTCATTTATAGTTTCCCTACACAAGGTTTTTTCTACCCCTTTTATTTGAACCTATAATTAGCACTATGCTTGTTAAATATATTCCCCTGAGACTTGAATCTTCCATCTGTTTGTGTGCTGGTTGAGCCCTGAATCTCAGCAGAGTTTCAACACTTACTCACCAGTTCATTGGCATCATCCAGGACAACTAACAAAAGGATGATGATGGACAATGCCCATTCCAAAAAAAAACAGAGTATCTACAACTGTAAGCAAGACAGTTCCATCCCTCTGCTCCATGGAATCTAAGCCCCCTTTCATTCAGAAACAGAGTGGGCATCACCATCCCAAAATCTTCAAAATTGAAGAATGAACAAATATAAGGTGGCAACGAAAGTATGGACTAAAGTAGACTTATTACTAGCTTAGCAATGGAAGAACATGTATCTTTGATATAAATGCAGTGGCCACCCCAGATTCTGAGGGGAAGGAGAGGGAAGAATAGGTATAATGTGGGGGCATTTTGGGGATATTGGAATTGTCCTGCTTGACACTGTAATGACAGATACAGTCCATTATACATTTTTGTCAAAACCTAAGAAATTGTGCAGGGCAAAGTGTAAATTATATTGTAAACTATAGTCCATGGTTAGTAGCAGTGCTTCAATATGTGTTCATCAATTGTACCACGCTAATGCAAGATGTTAATGTGGGAAAGTATGGAGGGGGAGAGGGTGGGATATATGGGAATCTCCTATATTTTTGATGTAACATTTATAATCTAAAGGTTCTTTAAAAATAAAAAATTAACAAAATTTAAAAAAATTATTTACATTTTCTGGCATGTTACTTGATATGTAACAGGTAAGCAATGAATATTAGTATTCATTCCTTTTGTGACAGTTCTAAGTAAGGCACATATGCAGAAAGTAGACTTTCAAAGATAAGCAACTTATTTTTAGAGAATAAGAGAACCTTTCTCCATTTTCTAATGGATACCTTATGAAACTATGGGAGACATAAGAGCAGCACCAGCTGTGTATGCACCAAGCTTTACCTTTCTAAACTTTACTGTTAAAAGCAGTGCACTGGATACAATGGAATAGGATTCTAACCCAGTGTGGCTATTCTTTTATCATTATTGCAGCTTTTTCTTCAATGGATTCATATTTCTTTGCCTTTTTATCATCTCCATAAATTTCTCCACAAAAAGCCCATCAAATTATTTTCTTCAGAAAAGACAATCATCTGCTTATAAATATAAACTTCAAATTGAGCGAGGTTTAAGTGAAAAGAACTTGAATTGTTCAGAAAGATACTTTTTTTGTGTTCATTCACTTTTGGCATGCTGCTGCCCAAGTCCTATCTTTTAGGCTAAGGCCATATTTTCAAGCCTCACTGTAGAAAGTATATTTTGTAGGATGTTTTGTAATTCTCCATTTTGTTGGACCTTGGTCTCCTATGTTCAGATCTAAAGGTGGAAGGAAAATTGCCTTAAGATACTTGTGAGGAAGAGAGTTGAAGTAATAGAGATTTAAATGTTAATCAACATTAAATTTATTTTTAAAATTATGCATCAGTCTTTAATCATTCTATTACTTTTACCTCAGAAGCTTCTATCTGTTAATTCTTTATATGGCTTTCAAAATATACACTCTTAGGTAAGGATTTCTAGTTAATTCACTGGTATAAACACTGATAAGAATGTAATTTAGTTTCTTCAAATCTTATCTTATTTATTTATTTATTTATTTTACCTTTAATATATTCTGTAAAAGGACTCTAAAAAACAATTGTGGCTCTGGGTCTGATGATTTAGCTTGCATACAACTTTTGCACATTGATTGGTATTTTATCTTTCCACTTTAATTTTCTTGTTTTTCAGCTCAAAGAATCAGATTTTCAGAAGGTTATGAAATTTTCTGACCAAAATTTGGAAATGCTATACCCCAAATTCAAAGACATGCAAAGACCACTAGCACAATGTTCAGATAGCATCTGTTTAAATATGTGTAAAAATTTAGCAAACTTTCACAGGCTTTGTCAGATTCTTTTCTTAAGTAGAAGCAAAATGAGATTTCTCTTCCCACATAATTTCACAGCACAGAAACCATGAACAGAATAAATTCTCCCTAATATAAATAAATATTGGCAGCCAATGCAATTCTCTATTTTATACTCTATTTTCCAGCATATGTTGTTTGAATTTTTATATTTATGAGTCATCTTCATCTTGTTAAGATTATTCATTTATTATACCTAATAATTTCATATAGAGATGAGTACTTAATAAGTGTTAGCTATTGATGACATTATGAACCATAAAATTGCCAGCAAAGAATAGACAACATGATCATTTCAAAAGCTGTAAGGCAAGATATTTATAAAAGATCATTTTATCTGAGTTTCTACTGTTCTAGATGAGGAAAAGAAAATGGATTTTCTGCTATTTGAGGAATGGCTTTGACAATGACACAACTTGGTGACCACTGTACTTGACTTCAGAACTAAATTAAGAGAGAGATGGAATACTATATATTGCAGTGTTTCTCTTCATTGCTACAAGGATTATATCAAGCAGAAAATGAAAATATTATTTCGAGTAGTTTTTTATCATCAGTTTGATTCCAAGTTTTTCTTTTGAAATAAACAATGTATTCCAAAATGTTGTAAAAACTAGAATCAGTATGAATGACAGTTGAGGGTACTGGCCAGAATATGCTGCTCACTGATCCTCTCAGAAAGTTTTTTTTTTTTTAACCTGGAAAGTGGCCATGGAAATTGAGTAATAGAATTATTTAGAAAACTGTATTAAACAGTTCATTAGGCGAAGCCATCTGAGGTTTTCAAATATTTCTACTAACATATAATACAATCATTTCAAATATTTCTGGATATTTTGCGGGGAGAGGTAGTCTTGGATTCTACTTTAAGGACATTGAAATACTTTTGCCACATTTGTTTTATTTGAAGATAAGCTAAACAAATGTAAATTTTACTTGCCAGAATAAGGTAGAAATGTTTTGAATTTCTATACATTTGGGAAAAATAAAATTTTATACACTGTAGAATTCTACGTAGCTACATAAATGCAATAGGCATGTTTTCTATGTGATAATAATAATAAAAATGTAAGACTGTGTTAAAACCTTAAATGCATTACCTCATGAATTCTCACAACATTCCTGCAGAGTAAAAATTCTTCTTCTCATTTAGATGAGGATACCAAGGCTTTAAAAGCTTAAGACATGTGGCCAAGGTCTCAAGTGAGTAAGCAATAAAGTTAGATTCAATGCCATTTCTAACTGCAAATGCTTGCTTTTAACACCTGAATGATATCACCTTACTATTAAATGTGGGAAATGCCCTGGTGGTCAATATTCATTCAGTGTATTTTGCCAAAATATTTTTTTTTTTTTTTCATTTCAATAGCCTCACTAGAGTTTTTATAATTGTTCCAACCCCTCTTAAGTTATTGTTGAAACTCTAGAAGAAATGAAGATGCCATGGGAGTTAAACATCTGAATTCTGCAAACCTGCATGATATTTACAATGAAGAATGATATACACAATAACATTGAAATATATTTCCTTGCCAAAAAGAATTCTTCAGGTTTTATCTACTATGAAGATTTCCATACATGTATATTTTTTCTTGCT
>JAQZBX010000586.1:0-103583 GCA_029593785.1 Cabassous unicinctus | reverse complement strand
TATGTGCTTCAAGTGTATTTTTGGTTTCTTGCATTCTGCCATTTATCACCTTCACATCTGTTAACTTTTTAGGTATGTTTATGATTTTTTCAATATATTTCACCAGTTTCCTCTTAATATCTTTTAAGGGCTCTTCTTTCACTTCATTAAGTTGATTCATGATATTTGTTTGAACATCCTTGATTAGTTGTTCCACATTCTGCATCTCCTCCTGTTTTTCATTTGTTTATTAGACTGGGCCATGTCTTACTGTTTCTTAGTATGGCTTGCAAATTTTTTTGGTGTCTAAGAATCTGTTTATCTTGATGGGTTTATTCAGATGGTTGGTTCTTCTTTCTACTCTAGGGTTTTATTTTATTTTGTGTGTGTGTGTGTGTGTGGTAATGTTCTTTTTTGACACTTGATTTCTCTTTTCCTATATCCTTGTAGTTGTCTGTATTCCCTTGAAAAAATATTAAGACCATATAATAGAAAAAAGAGAAGAAGAGAAAAAGTATAATAATAACAGTTTAGAAAGATGGGAAAAGAACCATAAAAGAGCCAGGAAAATAAATAATAAGAGTGAAAAATCATAAATAAATACAAAAGAATAAGAGTAAAAAAAAAAGATGGAATAAAACATGAAATAAGAAAAAAAGAATAAAAAATAGAATAAAACAAAAGATCAGAAAGGCAAGAAGAAAAAAAAATAGAAAACCAAACAACAAAAGGGAGAATGAAAAAAAAGCTATGGAAGAGAGAAACTGAAAGAAAGAAAAGAAATAAAGAAACTAAGGAGAAAAAGCAAAGGAAAAAAAAAAGAAACAGAGAAGACAACAAACAAAACAAAACAAGCCAAAAAACCCTAGGAAAAACAGGTTTTTGTCTTAGGTCCCTAGGAACCATCTCAGGCTGCTGGTGCTCATCTATCAATCATTCTGTAGCCTGCCCTTCACAGGTAAGGTGCCCAGTTTCAGCAAATAAAATAAAGAAAAAAGAAAATAAAGTAAAATGATTAAAAAAAAAAAATAACAGATCGAAAAACATTTTTAAAAAAATCTCAGTCTATAATTTGTCTGTCATAAGGTGCTGGCTGGGTGCCTGACAACCTGGTGGATTCCCTCTGGATCCCTTCTCTTAGAAGATACCAAGATTGAGCCAGGGACTTCAAATATGTAAGGCAGGCATTCCTATACTGAGATACAGCCACTCACCCATTCCACAGGTTAGGTAGGCTTCTGAAAGCTTATCTGGCTGTCCCCGTCCTTTTTCCTTCAAGCGAGTTGGGCTTCTAACAGCTTGCTGACTATCTCTCCTCCCCTTGTTCTCTCCTGGGCTGGTTAGCTGCCTGTCTCCACCTACATCCTCACTGACCTAGTTCCTTTTTCTTCCAGGGCAGCTGGATGTGACAGTCTGCCTGATCAGACACTCCTCCCTTCTCTCTGGGCCTGCTTCAGTGCTGGCTGGGATATTTTTGAGATTCAATAAGGGCTCAGCTGGCCAAACTCACTGAAGGGAAGCCACACTCTGCCCTCTGCCAGAACCTTCTTCCTCCCAGGGAGGAGAATGTGTTTTCCCATTCAGCTGACTGCAGTGAGCCAGAGGTTTTACCAAGGCTTTTTGCCTTGAGGGTGGGGTATATATGCCATTCCCAGCCACAAAGGAGAGTAACTCACATTGTTCATTTGGCCTCTTTGTCTCTCTGTCCCTCTCCCTCCTGGATGATGCACAACACTCTCCTGGTCTGCAGATCTCCAAAGCAGATCCCTCAGATAACTTTTTGGCCTTCCTCCATTGTTTTGTGAGAGAGTTGATCCCTGCCTACCTACTTTGACTCCATCTTCCCAGAAGTCAAGAATATGAAATCTTTAACAACCATTCTCCACAGATTAATTGATTCTCTGAATGTACAATCATTGAATAAAATATTAACAGTAAGCATACTTGCTTCAGAAATTTTTTATATTAATGGAAAATATGCAAATAAAATTTTCTGGAAAATTTAAAACTGAATTTACATGTCTTCCACTTCTTCAGATAAAATATTTATTGACAAATTTTGTAGAGTGATCTCAACTCTTTGCATGACTGTTACATTTTTTTAAGGCTGTATCAATTAACAACTGTACTTTTCTATTTGTGTGGGTTGCCATCCTGAGTAAAAGAATAAATGATAGCTATCATACTGTTCTCTGTGCTTATTTTTAGTGGTGAGAGTTTTGTCACATGCAAAGGATGAGATTTGTCATTAAGCATCAAAATATTTTTTAAAAAGAATTTAGTGTAGAAATGTGAAAAAATAACTCCTTTGGAATTATGAAAAAAATCATATAAATTAATTGTATCACTTAAGTATGAAATACATGTTTCATATGGAATCATCATAAGCAGAAGGTAGGAGGGTGGATGAGGGATTTGGAAAGTGTTGGCAGGAACAGGATTCAGTGGTTCCTATTGATGATTTTCTAAGTAGAGAGAGGATAAGTCTCCCAAAATGCCAAAGAGAGAGACCAAAATATTCACAATTTCATGACAGTGTCTGAATATCGATATGTAATTTTTAATGTGTGATAATGCTTTGATGAAACAATGCTTTGTTAAAACTTTGAACTATTGTCCTCTAAAATAAGATCCTAAGCAGAAGCACAGTTTGTGAATTATTTTTGACTGATATTCTTTTAGTAGCTATTAACCTGTTTTTATCTTATATTATAAATACATAAGTATGGCTTTCCATCATGGGTGCAAGTTCCCTTATGATTTTGGAAAATATTTTAAATTCAGTGCCTAAGGAGTCACTCATTTAAAAGACTGCAATGAGATCATACTTTAGTGTTTGGCCTAGTGCTTGGGGTTGAGGACAGAGCAGGGAACAAGCCAACTTCTCACCTGGCCTTAGGAATCCCAGTCTATGGATGTTTCAGTGTCATACTCAGAGCTGATAGTCAACTGGGACATCTGGAACATCAAGGCTGTGTATGATCAACTCCCATTCTGATTGGGTAGTGCTTTATTTTGATTGGGTAGTGTCTGTGCCATAAAAGTTGCTTAAATATTTTTAATATCTCCCTTGACTATAATATTATAGAAAAGTTTAAATTTTAAATTACATTATTTCAATAATATGTGTATGTGTTTATGTGCATTTTTACTTTTTAGTATAAAAATGCTGAATATCATTTGACAGATTTTACCATTCTAAACTAGACAAAATAAGCCAATGTGAAGTCAACTGGCCATATTATCAGAGGTCTGTTTGCTCTACAAAAAGTATCATATTTTTACACTTTTTAATAGACCTGCCTAGTATAATAACATTATGTATGAAGCAGCATGTTTAGGACCATAATTAATAAAGGAGAGACTTAACTCTAGTCTCAGTCCTGACACCTTGTGCAAATCACAATCTTCTGAAATGGAATCAAACAATACAATCTCATCTTTTCCAGAAGGCTATTGTGAGAACCAGGTGAGAAGGGAACATGAATGTAAGGCCTTATTTATCATTTTATTTTCATCAGTTTAAAAACCATATCCATTATCCTTTGTTTCATATTAGGAACACTGGTGTTTGTTTTTTAATTTTTTATAATAAACTTTATTTTTAAAGAAGTTGTAGATTACAGAAAAGTTACATCAAAAGTATAAGAGATTCCCATATGCCTCCCCCTCCCACATCTTCCCCTACTAATAACATCTTACAATAGTGTGGTACATTTGTTACAATTGATGAATAAATATTGAAGCATTGTTACTAACCAAGGTCTATAGTTGACATTGTGGTTTACACTTAATTACAATGCCCTAAAAATGCCCTATGTTCCACCTTTTATTCCCTCACCCCCGCCCCCGGAACCTCTGGTAACCACTATCTTTATATGAATATTACATGTTCTTCTGTTACTACAATATTAATAAGTTTACTTTGTCCATGGTTGCATTCTACCTTTATGTTTGTTCATTCCTCAACCTTGAGGATTTTGGTATGGTGATGTCTGCTCTGCTTCAGATTTATAGGGAGTTTAGGTCTTATGGGGCAGATGGAAGGAACTATTTTGTTTGCAGTTGTAGATACTCTCTGTTTTTGGGGATGGGGCTGTCCATCATCATTTTGTTCGTTGTCCTGGGTAATTCCGATGAACTGGAGAGTAAGTATTGTCTGCAACTCTGCTGAGATTCAGGTTTAACTGACATATGAACAGACTGAATATTTACATATCTGAGACATGTATTTAATGGGTATAGTGCTAATTATAGGCTCAAATAAAGAGGTAGAAGAATCATGTGTAAGGAAAGTATAAATGAGTCTAAATGTTACAGTGAGGAAATAGGTTGTCATATGTTCCAAAGTAAGGCTCACCAACAGGGTAGTGATTTCAAGCAGTTGTGTGCCTTGCCTATAGTGTTCAGATGGATCTAGAGCCCTCAGGAGCACCCTTATTTGATGATTTGTTTACTGTGGCAAATAGTGAAATCTGAATGAGACATGTACAAGTGTAACATCTGGAACGACATCCTGACTCATTTAGAAATCTCTTAGCTGTAAAAACTCTTTTGTATTTAATGTTTCCCCTTTTTGGTCAAGGTCTTTTTCCAAATGCATCACTGGTTGGTGCTTGGTTTTAATCCCTTAGCACCAGGGAGGCTTATGCCCAAGAGTCATGTCCCACCCAGGGAAAAGGTAGTGCATTTGTTTTCTGAGTTTTGCTTGCAGAGAGGCCTATTTGAGTAACAAGGAGATTTTCAGGAGGCAACTCTTAGGCAATACATATTATTAAGCTAAGTTTCAATTTTATAAGAATAAGGTTTATCAGTACATGCTTTATTATTGATGACTTGGCATATTGGTCTGTTTTCTTTTATTAGGCACTGTCTATGTACTTAAGAGATTCTTGCCCCTTTATTTGAGAATTTAACAGATCTCCCCAGGATGGGAATTTAATATTTTGTTGTTTATTGTGTGGGTCACCACCCACTGAGATAACACCATATGACAAGATGAATACATTCATATTCCATAGAGGCATGCCCCAGATGCACCCTTCCCCATACATCCCCCCTACCAACACCTTGCACATGACCCTCCCCTGCCACAGTTTCTAAAAGAACATTCCCACAATTCTATTCTCAACCACAGACTTCCACTTTCCCAGAGTTCACCTGTTCCTTTCTCCATCTTTCCCTCCAGTCCCATGGATAGCCCAACACACCCCCAAACCCACTTACCCTTACACTCCAGCACTATCAGCCCCACTCACATCCCTGTACCAATATCATAAGCATCCATTACCAAACCACATCCATCCACCTTATCATAGATTCTGCCCAGGTTGAGCATCACGTCACCACTGTCTACTTCTTTTCTATCTCCTGGTAATCTATCTTCCAGATTCTATTTCTGTGAACCTACTCAATATCCTTAGTTCATATCAGTGAGGTCAAGCAATAGTGACTGGTTTACTTCACTCAATACAAGATCTTCAAGATTCATCCATGCTGTCATATATGTCAATACTTCATTCCCTCTTATAGCTGAGTAATATTCCATTGTATGTATGTACCACATATACCACTATGAACATTGGTGTGCATATATCTCTTCATGCCCCTGCTTTCAATTCCTCTGGGTATATACCTATTAGTGGGATTGCTGGATCATATGGCAATTCTATAGTTAGCTACCTGAGGAACTGCCAGACCATCATCCACAGTGGCTGCATCATTCTACATTGCCACCAGCTGTAGATGAGTGTTCCCATTTCTCCTCATTCTCTTCAACACTTGTAGTTTTCTGTTGGTTGGTTGGTTGGTTGGTTGGTTGGTTGGTTGGTCGGTTGGTTGGTTGGTTGGTTTTAACAACAGCCAGTCTAATAGATGAAAGAGGATATCTCATTGTAGTTTTGATTTGAACTTCCCTAATAGCTAATGATGTTGAGCACCTTTACATGTGCTTTTTAGCCATTTGTATTTCCTCTTTGGAAAAGTGTCTATTTAAATCTCTTGACCATTTTATAAATTGGTTGTTTGTCTTTTTCTTTTTGAGATGTAAGATTTATTTATATATGCAGGATATTAAACCCTTCTCAGATAAGTGGTTCCCAAATATTTTCTCCCATTGAGTAGGATGCCTTTTCACTTTCTTGACAAACTCCTTTGAAGCTTAAAAGTTTTTAATTTTGAGAAGGTCCACTTTATTTATTTTTTCTTTTGTTGCTTGCACTTTGGGTATAAAGTTTTTTAAACCATTTCCTACTATAATATCTCATAGATGCTTCCCTACATTATCTTCTAGAAGCTTTATGGTCTTGATTCTTATATTTAGGTCTTTGATCCATCTTGAGTTAATTTTTAAATGGGGCATGAAGTGGTAATTCTCGCTCATTCTTTTGAATATGGATATCCAATTCTCCCAGCATCATTTGTTGAAGAGAAAATCCAAACTAGAAAGAAGGTAAAACTTTCACTATTTGCAGAAAGCATGATCCTATACCTAGAAAGCCCCCTAAAGCTACAACAAAGCTTCTAGAGTTGATAAACGAGTTCAGTAAAGTGGCAAGATACAAGATCAACACACAAAAATCAGTAGTATTTCTGTGCACTAATAATGAGCAATCTGAAGAGGAAATCAAGAAAAAAGTTCCCTTTACAATAGCAACTAAAAGAATCAAATATCTAGGATTAACTTAACTAAATATGTAAAGGACTTCTACATAGGAAACTACACAACATTATTAAAGGAAATCAAAGACATAAATAAATGGAAGAATATTCCATGTTCATGGATTTGAAGACTAAATTTCATTAAAATGTCTATCCTACCCAAATTGATTTACAGAGTCAATGCAATCTCAATAAAAGTTACAACAGCATTTTTTACTGACCTGAATAAGTCAATTATGAAATTTATTTGAAAGAGTAAGGGGTCCCAAATAGCCAAAAACATCTTGAAAAATGAAATTAGAGGAATCATGCTACCTGACTTTAAAGCATGCTACAAAGCTACTGTGGTCAAAACTGCCTGGTATTGGCACAAAGATAGACATACTGACCAATGGATACGAATTGAGAGTTCTGATATAGATCTGCACATATACAGCCAACTGATATTCAACAAGGCTGCCAAGCCCACTCAACCAGGAGAGAGTAGTCTATGTCAACAGTAGTGTTTAAACCAGTTCCCTTCAGCTCACGTGGTTTCACAGTGTACACTGGAGAGGAAGCAATTTCAGCAGAATGAAGGACTTAGATCAGAAAACTTGCTGTTTCCTTGTTTTTCACCCATTAAGCTGAAATTTTTAGACAGTTTTCAGTATTGAAGAAATCTAGTGTCACTGTACATGACCCCTTTATTCCTAAATTTCTTTCTGATAAGCTTTCCCTAGTATATGACATGTAGTGGCTCAGTATATTGCATTTTGATTTCATGTGTAAATACTGGCTTAAAAAATTGTCACAAATGCTATGCATTTAAGTAAACATAAAGTCGATTTTATCATAGTCTCTTTGTCAGAGATTTATTTTACACTTAATAAAAAAGAGGGGTGCCTGAAAGGTTTAGATCTGTGTATACTATTGATTGGAAACACAATGGCCACATAAATAGCTGTAAATGTGTGAAGTAGCTCATTGTAGGGCTACAAAAAGTAATTGGGAAAAAAGGCAGATGTTCTGTGTTCTAAGCAATCTCTTTTCCCATCTTTAGCCTAAGTTATTGTTTCCTGAGCCCATGCAAATCAGTACTAATTTACAATTAATCAAGAGAAATCATTCTCAATTCCCATCCCACAATTTAACAATCATATTTACTAATTTAAAAAAATATATTTCTGTGAAACTTGCTTTTCCAATACAGGAAATAGTCTGCATGCCTAGCAAACTAAGCTACATAACCACTCCTCATTTATCAAAGTAAATTTTCCATTTTGTGAAGAAATAGACATTTGTACCATTTTTTTAAATTTACAAAGTTTGTCAATTTTACAAAGAATGCAAAGGCAAGTTTTGTCAAGATAAGAAGAGAAATTAATAATTCATCACCTATCCTAGGAGGAATTAGAGATGGTAGCCAAGAAAGGGAGTAAGATTCATGTAAGCCAGCACACATAGATCAGCTAGCTCCAGAGTTCCTGAGTAGAGGTGCAAGTAGCTCCAGTCTGCTAGACAACTAAGGGGGGCAAAATTATTCAGGACTAGGCATTATCTTTGTTTCAAAATCTCAAAAGGAAGAGGTACACCATGCTAAAAATAAATGGAATTCCAGAAGTCATAAATGGCTCCAGAGATTTAAAAAGATCCCTATTTCATAATCTTCACCTAAGTTCAAGGCTGTGTTTTCATTAAGAACAATTCAGAAAATCATTATAAAGTTGGGGTGGTGAATGAGTTTCGATGATAACCGGAAAAAAAAGAGAAAGAGAATATGGAGCAGGTTGACCTGGAAGAGACACATCTCATTTCTGTTCACCTTCTGTTGATAAGAAATGTGGTCCCTGGCTGGCAGCTGTTTCCCAGATACAATTCTACACCAAGAAAGGAAAAGCATACATTTGGTGGTCAGCCCACCATCTCTACCACAGCAGGTTAAACGTGACTGAAGTGCTCCTTAGTTCTACTGCTAAGTGAGCATTGATGTATACCACTTACCAAAACTTGGGGCTTGAGAAATAAATTTGTATGCAGTTTTCAAATTGAATTGTTTATGAAAGCCTGGACAATATTCTTTGACAGATTTTTCATGTTTTATTATCGTAAATTAGCAACAAAGAGCTCTTCATTCATGTCACCTAAAGACCATTTCACCATTGCTCTGTTTGACTGCCAGTCTCTTGTCACACTCTTCAACAGTTGAGAGACTGGTACTTTTTCCTTGGGGAAAAGAAATCCACGGTTTTTTGCCTTTGCCATTAATGAAAATGTTGGAAAAGTGGGTGGCAAAGCTATTGTCATTGGCATCTTTCACATGAATTATGTCAAAAGAGCCAGGATGTCTCTCTCTGCTGGTGATCACACCGATTCTTCCCAGGCTAGCACCTCCAGTCACCATACACAGGCTACCACTATCGAACTTTATGAAATTGATAATCTTGCCTGTCTCCAAATCAATTTGAATATTGTCATTCACCTTGATGAGAAGGTCAGGGTAGCGGATAGTATGAGCATCATGGTCACCAGATGATGGATTCCTTTGTACCTACAAAGATCTTCTCACTTTGCACAACTTGTACTCGGCCTCTTCAGACATAATAGGATGAACAGCAAAGTAACCCTTGGTATCACAGACCAGAGGGAAATTCTCTCCCGAATGTCAACATTGATGACATCCATAAAACTAGCAGGATAATTTATATAAGTTCAGACCTTGCCACCAATCTTTATGAAACTCTGCATAAAGATCTTTAGTTCATCTTCTGTCAGGGCATACTTAAGTCTGTTCCTTAAGAAAATGATGAGGGGGAGACATTGTCTCAGCTTGTGGGGACCAGTAGATGGGTGAGGAGCAAACATACCAGTCAGTTTTTCCAGCATACAATGCTTTGGAGCTGCTACATGCTTCAAATGCTTCTTGGGACCATGAGCCGTGGTTGCACTAGGCATGGAAAAAGTCCTTGACTGATTTTTATGATAAATTTTAAAATCACATTTAAGATTTCTTATAAATGGGTTATTTGGGAGAGCCCAGATTCCAGTGTAATTTTTCCCATACAATTAATCAAAAATTATCAATTCTAGAAAAGTTGCACAAGGAATGGGTTTTGAGGAAGGACTTGTCTTTGTTAACCAAATGAAGTTACTTTATCTTTGGTCTTGGCTAGGTCTTGTCCTCAGTCACTGAACAAGTGACTCAGGTCACTGAATCTCCAACAAGTTTTCTCTATTGAAAGAATTTCCTTGTACAACCTAGTGAGCAAGACCAAGGCTGACTATGAAAACAATCTTCACAGACAACAAACCATCAAATGTATATGAATTAGGGGGAAAAAAACAGACATTTAAAAATAGTATGCTGGCTTTTTCATGCTTGATTTTATTTAACTAATACCACTAGTAGCCGTGTCATCAAACCACGTAAACCCAAAAACGTCATTTGGTGAAACTGCTCAGTTTTCACTTTAATTACAAATGTAAGAGTTTATATGTACAATGAAAAACCACAAATTGTGTGGGAGAATTAAATAAAAAGAGATGCATCCTCATTTTTGTATGTGTCCTTTTGACGATCAGAATTCTAAATATAAACATAGTTTAAATAAGGGTTAAAAAAGTAAAGCTTATAATTTACTGTCCCAGTAGGCCAAGATCTGGATTTAACAAAGGCGATGGAATGTTATCAGCATTACCAAGGCCAGGGTAACTGCATGCGGAGGTGGGGTGGGGTTGGCAAAAAGAAGATGCATTTTTCTGCTTCCACATAAAGAAACATTTACAAAATGTCTCTTAAATTTATATGTAGTCTATGATTATTACTGGAAAGAAAAAGTCAAAGAAAAAAATGCAGCATTTTTCTTACAATATGAATTCAATTTATGGGGCCTACTCTCAATGCAGAAACATGAGCTATCACATAGCAATAGATTTGTTGAGCCAAATAATGAAAATAAAAGTTATTTTAAGCTACTTCATCTTGGTTCAGAAGTTCAGATGATACTTTGGTAAAAACACAAAAATTTTAATAAGAAACTTGTGCATCAACTCTCCATAACTCTTTTGTAATAGGTATAAAGATTAACTTTAACTTCATTGTGTAATTGTCATTTGGTCTATGAAAAAGGTTTTAAATTCAGAGCCTAAGTACTTTTAGTAAATTCACTGAATAAAAAAGTCTAATATAATTTCATTAAACTAATTTATTCTGTTTAGTGTGTGGAAAATTCCAAATATGTCAGAGCAAAAGTTGTGAACATATTTTAGCATTCTACATATGACAGTATAAAATATCCCACAGATCAAAATCTTTTGCTAAAGTATATATTTTTTAATGTGCCAAAAAAAGTGAGGACTCAAAAGGATAAACAAATTAGCTTAAAATATTTTTATATATAGACATAAAATTTTAGAATAAAATCAGTTTCTTTTCATTTAAAAATACTGTTATGAACATAAAATTGTCTTATACATTTCCTAAAGGATATTTGACAATTCGTTTTAATGTAAGAATATGTGCCTGGTTAAAAGCTTAGAAGTGTGGGTTTGTTTACAACTACACAGGCATAGCCAATGGAAAAATGGCGATTAACCTTGAAGGCTAATAGAAAGAAAGAAAGTTAAAATTTTCTTCAGCTTACTCCAATTGTTGGATTTATTCTGGTGCACGATAGCCAGTCCTAAATCTAGAAGTTATCTCATCATTATAAATCTCAGTAATCATGAGTACAAGTGTTGAAACATATGCTTAAGAAGCAGCTTTGCTTATAGATTTTCTCTTCAACTCTTCTGGCAGCAGGAGATCTTTCCATTCAACAGATAATGCCGGTAGCCTTCTTAGTTTTCACAAACAAAAAAAGGAGCCATAGTACCTGCTCCTCTGATCTCCCAAAGTTAATGCACTGTTTGTTCCTAAGTAGTATAAAATATTTGCATGCCAGAATGGAAGATAATTTAAAAGATGCTCAGTGCCCACTAATTTAAGGATTTTAAATCTACTCAAGTAGGCACCTTGAAGACTACTATACCACATTAATCTCTTGGAACCTGTTAAATTTAACCCCTTTCAGAGTGTTGGTCATGATAATATCTTAATTTTAGTCCTCAGAGTTTATCAAGGTCAATATTGGAAACAGAACTTTCAATTCTGATTCTACATTTACTATACAAGAACTGCTGTAGACATTATCCATTTCTTTGAGTTTTGTAATTAGGAACACACTTGTCTTTCTCAATAGCCAGTTTGCTTTCCCTTCTCTGATAATGAAAATGGTATGGCTTAAAATGGTTTTCTCCTTAACTTTGGTGAACTATTATAAGAATTTATGCTGTCAGAATAAGTATGGTGAGTTCTATATTGGATATATTTGTTTTTCTCCTATTAGTGTATTTTAAGGATTTAAACCTTTTAAAATATCTACATTTTAATCTTTGCATGTGTGTGTGTGTGAGAAAGAGTAAGAGAGAGAGAGAGAGAGCGAGAGATTGCTTCTTCTTTGGGAAGTTCCTCTCATACATTTTGGAAATACATGGGGGGAAAGTGAATTAATAACATGAAATTTGATAGCACAAGAGAAAAAAAGAAACTATCTTTTTGTTTCTTATATTGCCTATTAACCATGTCCTGTGATGTCACAATAACTCTCAATAACTAAAGAGAATTACACCAATTTTATGTGTCTACATGGCAAATATTTGTTATTTCATCTTTCACGTGGTTGATAGACAACTACAGAATGGTTTAAGCAAGTATCACAACTGAAATATTTTGGGAATCTTAGTAGGCTTCTGTCACCTTAAACTTAAAAACAAACTGCTGTCTTTCTTAGCAATATAACATTTTTATTAAAGGTTTAATTAAAATTAAATCTGTTATTTTCAGTAACTTTAAAGCTGAGATTACACTTCCCCTGCACACTTGTGTTAATTTGTAATTTACTCAGAGCTATAAGAGAATTTTTAATCAAATCTACAAACGTGCAGAGGCAGCCAAGTTTTTTAAAACAATTTATTGAAGTATATCATTCATACATGAACATACATAAACAATAAGTATTCAGTAAACATTGTGAACTTACAAAACAAACATGCATAACATCGGACAGGGCTCCCACACATCACCCCCCCACACACACAAATACTTTGTGTTGTTGTGAAACATTTGTTAAGAAATTATGAAAGAGCATCATCAAGGTATTACTGCTAACTATATATATAGTCCATATCTTACTCTCTTATACTTTTATTTAAAGGATTTATTTATTTATTTACTTTTAGCCATTTTTACACCCCACCCTCCATTTTTGCTATTTTTGTGTCCATTCGTTGGGCAACTCTCTGTGTCCATTTCCTGTCCTCTCTTTTCATCCTTCTCCTCCTGTCTTCACTGGGATTTGATCCTCGGAATCACTGATGTGGGAGAGAGGCATCTTACCGCCTGCGCCACCCTAGTTCCTGTTTTTTTGTCACGTCTCATCTTGGCTCTCCCTTGAGTCACTTTCCTGTTACATCATCATCTTGCTGCGTGGCTCCCGGGGCCTGACAGCACATCCAGTGCGGGACGGGACGGCCCACCCACTTGTGGGGCCTGACGGCACACCTGCACACAGGGTCTAATTGCACACCTGCTCGCGGGTTCCGGCGGTGCACCCGCATACGGGGCCTGGGGGGCTCACCCGCTTGCAGGGCCTGGTGGCGCACCCTTGCGAGGGACCTGACAGGCCACCCACTCGTGGGGCCTTATGGCACACCCATGCGCAGAGCCTGGGGGCCTCCTCTGCTCCCAGGGCCTGGTAACCCGTGCACCTTCTATATTTTTCTTTTTTAAATTTTTACCAGGAGGTCCTGGGGATCAAACCCAGTTCCCTCCATATGGAAGACAGACACTCAACCATTTGAGCCACATCCGTCCCCCTGCTATATCTCTTAAGGTTGACCAAAGATACCTAGAGTTACAGTCATTTTCCATACAGGATAGTCATTTAATAAATCAGGCTTAGTTTATCACCAGCATTCTAAAACCCAGACCTAGGGAGAAAAACTGGGTCTGGGGACACATGCATGGTTTCTAATATAGTGAATGTTTAGCCTACCCTGATTATCACAAAATCAGGACAGCGAGAATATACGCACAGAGGCAGCCAATTTAAATAATATTTTCTTTACTATGTTCATAAGGTTAATATTTTATTTACTTGCCAGTGATATTACCAGAATTTGAAGAACATTTGAGATTGAACAGTGTTCTCATGTACAAGTTAATACTTAAACATATTCTTTAATTTCTCTGCCTCTCAGTCTCCAAATCAGGATAATTATGCATTCACATCAGAGATGTTTTCATTATTAAATGAGAAATATACTCCTCATTTATTGGTGCATCACTCTTAGATATATTAAATCGCCAGTTGGGTAATAACCAGGTTCTTATCTCCTCACTTCTGCCCAGGAAATAGTTTGTATCTGGAATATTTTATTATTATTTTTATTATATAAACTGATAGGATCAATCGGAGTACATTTTAACTTTCAGAGTTGCTAGACTAATTGCCACTTTCTATGTTGTTTATAAGAGCTTTATTTAATGATGAGGCTAATCCAGGGTTCTTGCTTTTCTGACAATTTCCTTTATTTCACAGCAAAGTTCCAAGAACCTCATCTGGACTCTAAATTCAATATTTGTATGAAAACTCTGATCCAAAACCTATTAACTTCTCTTTCTAATTGATCTTAATTCCATTCTCTCTCCTCAACCTGTTTGCCTGTTTTTTAAAAATTCAGCAGCATTTTTCAGTCCTGATAGAGTGTGCAATTCTTACCTTTCATTACGTTATGGTGCTAGACCACTGCCTCTCTCGTTCTCAGAGACTCTCTGTTCACCTTCCTGGGGACATCCTCTGCTTCCTCAATCTTTACGGAGCAATCAGATGGGGCTTGATGCGTGGAAATGAGGCAAATGGGTGTGTACAGTGATGAGTTACCCATACTTTGACCAAAATGTATTAATAAATTCTATGTGGATTCCACAACATTCTTTTCTAAAAATAGATCTAAATGATATTCTAAGACTCAATAGAAAGTCTGAAAGTCTAAATTAAGGTGTGAAACTTTCCACGTCTCAAGTTATGGAATCACATATTTTCCCAAACCATTCATGAAAAAAGACATTATAATAATAGTTTGCACTAAAATGAAATGTGTTGCTGTACTTCAGATCCTTATAGACCAAATATATCTATGCCAAAATTAAAAGGAAAAAGTAACCCAGATCCACAAACTAAATATTTGAATTTTTTTCAGTTAATATATCACCTTATCTCCTGTGTTGAGTTTCCAAAATTGGAAGGAGCTTAATGGGTTGCTAAATGACACCGCCACACCTCACTCCAGACACACAATGGTTTAGTTATATTCATACGTATTACATTTTCATATATTTACTATAAATAATGTCCTAGATACAATGCCTTCCATTTTATATGTATACCTTTCCAAGAACAAGTAGTTTTAAACTTGTAACCAAATGGATAAAAGTATCTGCATGTTTATTTTTAAAGTATATTTCAGTAGTTGTAAAACTCGGCGCTAGAGCTGTTGTAAAAAGAAATAGTTGAAAGATTGCTTTTCAACTTAGGTTTTTGAACTGAATTGCAAAGTTCCATATTCTCCATATCAATAGTTGTTATGAAAACCTTTCTTTTCTCTCGACTTATTCCAGGAAAATCTTGGAAATAATGTGTTCAGAAAGTGAAATGAGCAATTTAAAAATATTATAAGTGGTAATGACCAGAGAACACTGTCAGAGCTTTGGAAATTCAGCTTCTTAATATCCTAACAAATACCATAGATATATTTGGTGATGAGAACATCTGCAGCTTCTGTTGTTAAGAGAAATCACCTTTACATTACAGATTTAGCACTTTTTAAGTACTTTAATCTTATTTATCCACCCAGAATGTCAGTTTTCCCTAAAGAAATTTAGCAGTTACTTTATGTAAAGTTTTCATTAAAATCTGCTAAATACAGTCATTAAGTGCATGTTGAATAGTTTCCAGACTACTAAACCATTGTGTGTCTGGAATGAGGTGTGGTGTCATTTAGCAACCCATTAAGCTCCTTCCAATTTTGGAAACTCAACACAGGAGATAAGGTGATATATTAACTGAAAAAAATTCAAATATTTAGTTCATGGATCTTGGTTATTTTTTCCTTTTAATTTTGGCATAGATATATTTGGTCTATAAGGATCTGAAGTACACCAACACATTTCATTTTAGTGCAAACTATTATTATAATGTCTTTTTTTCATGAATGGTTTGGGAAAACATGTGATTCCATAACTTGAGAAGTGGAAAGCTAGAACTTGCTGGGTTATAAGACCTACAATGCCATTTTAGTATCATTTTATACAGATGATAAGTGTCCATCTTTATAAATGTGGGCTGTTTGAAAAATGGGAACCTGAATGCAAATGTACAGAAAATATTCTACTGCAAATTGACCTCCAAAATATTTTTGTGATTAAAAATACAGATTTCAAACTTTCCAAGTAACAAAACTTTAGTAAATTAATAATATGCTAAAGAAATTTGCATTCAGATATATAAAATATATCTGATTTAACTTATCTATATTCCAAAAGGTGCTCATCAATTATATATCAGAGGTAATTCTGATTTTGTTGTCGATGTCACCTTTATTATAATTATAAGAAATGAACAAAAGTTCTGAGACAAAGAAAAAAATTAAATAATATGTAAATAATACCAATGTATAAGCAAAAAATATATATAATTTTTAAAGAAAATCTTTGTGTAACCATGCAAGAAACTTTTGAAGATACTACTATTAAATTTAGTCATCTAGAAAGAATTCAAAAATTGTTTTCAAATGTCTATTTTGTCTTAGAAAACACCTATAAAAACAAAGATAAACAGCTCTTACAATAGAGTCTTCTGGCCTCCAGTGTCGAATAGATATCTTGCAAAGTTTAACATACCAGAGGTCATTCGCCTTCCTTTCTATCCTCTCATTGAAAGAAACTGAAAAAAATATATATCTCTTTCTTATTAATTCAAGTCTTAGTCATCATCTAAAACTTTATCTTCCATTAATTTTTTTATTAATTGAGTCAATTAAGTCTTAACAGAGCATCTACTCTAAACAAAGCACTATGCAAGCTCCAAAAGAAAAGAAAACAAAAAATACAACTTCTGTCTTACTCTGAATTTATGAGGTTAAAAAGTAAGCACTGTTTTAGTTTGCTAAGCCACTGAAAGCAGATAACATAAAATGGGTTGGGCTTTTACAATGGGAATTTAGTAGATTACAAGCTTACGGTTTTGAGGCTGTGAAAATGTCCAAATTAAGGCATCATCAGGGTGATGTTTTCTTCCCAAAGTCCAGCTGCCAGTGATCCTTGGGTCCTCTGTCACATGGCAAGGCATACATATGGCAGCATCTGGTGGTCTCTTCCTTCTCTTCTGGGTTTCTTTGCTTTCAACTTCTGTCTTCAGTGGCTTTCTCTCTGCTTCTTTGTGTTTCCTTCCCTATTTATCCTGTTTACAAAGGACTCCATTAAGAGGATTAAGGCCACCATGGGCCACACCTTAACTGAAGTAACTTCATGAAAGCCTACTAACAATAGATTTACACCCACAGGAATGGATTTGCTTTAAGAACATGATTTTCTGGAGTACATACAGTTCCAAATTACCACAAGCACCTATAAAATTATGGACACCACAAATATATAAATATTAGGTAAGGTATAAAGATAATAACATCAAATGATAGAGCCATTGAACAGTGAAGAGAGGCAGTCCAGACTTTTTTCCTTTATATTTAAAGAAACTTTAGATTACATAAACGTTACATCTGAAATATAGGGATTCCCATATACCCCAACCCCTCCCCCTCCCACACTTTTCCCCATTAACAACAACTTTTTTTAGTATGGTACATTTGTTACAATTGATGAACACATGTTGAAGTATTGCTACTAACCATGGTCTATAGTTTATGTAATGGTTTACACTCTGCACTGCACAATTTTATAAGTTTTGACAAAATGTTTAATGACCTGTATCCATCAGTGCAATATCATGCAGAACAATTCCAATATCCCAAAAATGGTCCATGTTACACCTATTTTCCCTCTCCTTCCCCTCAGAACCTCTGGTGACCACTGTCTTTATATCTGTATTTACAAGTTCTTCCATTGCTAAAATAATAAGTTCTACTTTGGTTCACAGTTGCATTGCTCCTTTATGCTTGTTCATTCTTCAGTCTTGAGGATTTGGTGGATGATGATGCCCACTCTGCTTCTGATTGAGAGGGGGCTTAGATCTTATGGGGTAGATGGATGGAACTGTCTTGCTTACAGTTGTAGATACACTCTGTTTTTTGGGATGGGCGTTGTCCATCATCATCCTTTTGTTAGTTGTCCTAGGTGAATCTGATGAACTGAAAAGTAGGTGTTGGCTGCAACTCTGCTGAAATTCAGGGCTCAACCAGCATATGAACAGCCAGAAGACTTAAGTTTCTGGGACATATATTTAACAGGTATAGTGCTAATTATAGGGTCCAGATTTTAAATCCAGGCTGTCACTTTCCTGCCTTGTGACTTTATAACAGTGTATTCAGCCTCAACACCCTTATTTCGAAGAAGGAGATGATATCTATTTCAAAACGCAGCTAAGAGTTAAATAGCTAGCATACACAATGTGCACATCACAGTACTTGCAATAAGGAAGTCACTAAACAATGAAATTGTCTTAGTCAAGGCTTTTTTGATAGTAATATTAAAAAAAAAAAAAAAAGAAAAAACAAATGCTCAACTGATTTTAAAAAAGGTACCTTGAAGAACACGAGAAAGGGACATCAAGAAGGACAGAAACCAAGAACTAAGCTACTGGAAATCAAGGAAGCTATTCTCACAATTGTTTATATCCCTCTTCCTTTTTCTGTGGTCACAGAGCCACAACTTACAAACACACACTTTTTAACCTGTGAAAGAATCCAGCCATCCATCAAGATCCATTTTAAATATGATTTGCTCTGCAAAGTGTTCCCAAATGCTCCAGAGCACAATTAATCACTCTGTATTCCCATAGTAACTGGTGCATACTCCATGTAAGTCTACCCTCTTTCAGAGTGATCACAGTGAGAACCTCAAAATCTGTGCCTGCAGGGATCACTCAGAGCCAATTTGGTATTCTATACAAAAGGTTTTCAAACTGCTGCCTCTTCTAATTTTAAATCATAGTACTTTATTTTTGTTGTCTGAAAATCATGCACAGATGTTCTGGTTATCTTTTGCTGTGTAACAAATTACTCCAAGATCTAGTGGCTTAAAACAACACCAATCATTTCCTTTTCTCTCGTGGTTTCTGTGGATCAGGAATTCAGGAAGAGTTTGGCTGAGAGATTCTGACTCGGAAGCTCTCATGTAGTTGCAGTTAAATGGTAGCTGGAGATGGAATAGCTGGTGACTGGCCAGGCATCTAATTCTCTTCACACACTCTCAGAGCTTCTCCATTTACTCTCTCCATGTAGCATAGTTTGTATTTCTTCGTTGCATTATGTTCCCAGGGTAGTTGAACTGAACTGCTTCCAGGGCAGTTTAGGGCTCCAGTACTTTTGCATCTTAACAGACCAGCCCAAAACTTAGTGGCTTAAAGAACAACAACAAAAATCATTCATTTGCTCATAAATCTGTTATTTGGACAAGACTAAGTATGGTATCACCTAGTCACTCAATTGGAGATGTGAGGGATAACTTTCAAGATGGCATATTCACATGGTTGACAGTTGTGAGAGCTATTGACTGAGACTGCAGCTGGGACTATGGAACAAAGGCCTCAGTTCTTGTCTGTGTGGGCCTATTCATAGGTTTCTTGGGCTTCCTCATAGTTTGGTTTTGGATTCCAAGAGGAAATGAATTTTATGGCATCAAAAAAATCTAGTCTCAGAAATCACATAGCATCACTCATGCTGCATTCTACCGGTTATAAGCAAGTCACATACATGACAAAATTCAAGAGAAAGCCAGGCCATGCAATGGAAGAAAATATTTGGAAACCACATATCTGATAATGGTTTGATTTCCATTCTGTATAAAGAGAGCATACAAGTCAACAATAAAAGAGCAAGCAATCCAATTTAAAAATGGGCAAAAGACTTAAATAGACATTTCTACAAAGAGGAAACTAAAATGGCTAAAAGGCACATGAAAAAGTGTTCAATATCACTAGCTATCACATAAATGCAAATCAAAACAACAATAAGATATCATCTCACACCTCATAGGATGCCCATTATTTATAAAACAGAAAACAATAAGTGCTGTAGAGTGGAAAGGATGTGGAGAAATAGGAACCCTCCTTCACTGTCAGTGAGATTATAAAATGGTGCAGCCTTGTGGAAGACAGTTTGGCGGTTCCTCAGGAAGCTTAAGTATAGAACTGCCATATGATCCAGCATTTCCTCTACTAGGAATATATCCAGAAAAACTGAGAATTGTGAGATGAACAGACATTTGCATACCAATTTTCATAGCAGCATTATTCACATATGCCAAAAGGTGGAAACAACCCAAGTGTCCATCAACCAATGAATGGGTAAACAAAATGTGGTATATACATATGATGGAATACTATGCTGCAGAAAGAAGAAACGAAATTGGGACACATGGTAACATGGATGAATCTTGAAGACATGCTAAGTGAAATAAGCTAGACACAAAAGGACAAATATTGCATGGTCTCATTAATATAAACTAAATACGAAGAATAAAGGCATGGAGTTAAAACCTAGAGTATAGGCGATTAGGTGATAAGAGGAGGCCTGTGAAGGAGTACTGATGCTTAATGTATGCAGAAGTTTTAATTAACTTGACTGTAAAAGTGTGGAAATGGATAGAGCTGATGGTAACATATTATAGTGAGTAGCAGCTGGTTTATAAATGGGATTGTGGCTGAAAAGGGTAGCCTAGGGATGCAAATGTCAACTGAAAGAAAGCTAGAGAATAATCTAGGGACTGAATAACACAGTAAACCCAGAGGTGAATGAGAATTTGGTTAATAGCACAAATGCAAAAATGCCCTTCTATGAACTAGAACAGATGTATGTCACTATTGCAGGGTGGTGGGAATGTGGAGAAACATGGGAAAATTACAATTAATGTAGCCTATGGACTGTAGTTAACAGCAAAACTGTAATATTCTTGCATCAATATCAAAGATGTACTGTGTTAATAATAAGGGGGTATGGAAAAAATAGGTCAAATAAACACTATGGACTATAGTTAGTGGTAATAGTCTGATGATATTATCTCATAATCTGTAACAAATATTCCACAAAGGTGTGGCATGTTGGTGAAGGGCTGTTGTATGGGAATTCTACACATTTGCATGATTGTTTTGTAAGTTCACAACTTCTGTAATAAAAATATATTTTTTAAAATTCAAGGGAAAGGAATTAGGCTCTATGTCTTGAGGGGAAAGTGGCAAGCATATAGAAAGTCATCTGCAATGGGAAATTTTATTGAAGACATCTTTTGAAAGCACAATATGCCACAGCGGATCCCTAAGTACTAGAAAATCTTATCTGAAATCTTTAGGCCTGGGTATATTTCATAATTCAGAATTTTTCAACTTTTAGAAAGGCACCATGGGGTATGTACTGCTTCGTATGAGATAGCCCCAGTAGATATGGGAAACACCTGTAATCAAGCCTATTAATATTGCTCCAGTGCAATGTATGAATAGCATTTAAGATCGTAAACTTACATCTAAGTACTCTTTAGCTGCATCTCACAATTATTTGCCTTCAAGTATTTTCAGTTTTTTCCTGATTCTAAGTATTTTTTAAAATACATTATAATTTCTTCTTGAACTTTAAGATACCTGTTAAGTCGGAAACTGTGAAGGGTCTTAGATTTTACCCTGTTTGCGTGGTACCAAGTTAGCCCACCACAATTCTAACATATCTGTCTATTCTCCACTCCAAAAAGAGAAAGGGATTACTTATTACCCTAGAATGGAAGCACATCTCTTACAGGAAGAAATAAAATGGAGAACTACTCTATCTTTACTATCCCAGGGTGTCTCTGAGGAGGTACATTTCTAAATTTCTTCAAAGGGGTACTCTATCTCTGGCTTCCAACATTGTTTGCTAGTAAAATGTACCCTTTTCTCAGAAGACTCAGTCTATTCAGGAGTATGAGGAATCCATGAATTATCTCCTGACACTAATTAGTAGTAGATTTTCTTAATTCCCAAATATAAGGAACTACTTAAATTATCTAAAATTAATTGCATTGTGTTCAGATGGTATGCATACATGATATAAATTATTTCTTTTGTGTTGTGATTTTGGGACCCTTGGAGGTCCCCAAGGACCTTTCAGGTGATCTATGAAGTCAAAACACTTAAAGTAATACTAAGACAAATGAGTTTGCCATACATTTACAAAAACAACCCTCCCTCAAAATTGTTTCTAAAGCTTTTTAGATGTTAAATTTGTAAATTAGGCGTTCTACAACAAAAGTTATAAATTTTAGGAAAAGATGAATGTTTTGGTGAATTTTCATGGATATATATCTTTAAAAACTGTATCCAGTTTTTAATTATTTAATCCAATTAAGTCATAAGTTTTTCAAAGAGTATGAGTTTGCAATTTTTTATATCTTGTCAGGATAAAATGGGAGCAGAATATTATTTTAACATGTCAAACATTTATGAGAAAAAACTTCAAAGTCACATTGAGGACATCTATGAGAACTATTTCGTCTTTAAATAACAAAGAATATGAATAGAAGACAATGATATTAGAGGAAATAATGAGACTCTTCCACCACATCAGTTCAAAATGAATATTTGGCAAAATAAATATATTTTGGAGAGACATTGAGAGCAATTTGATGTTGGCAATGAAGCAGGCTAGATAGGGAATCAATAGATGAATCTGGAACCTGGCAGAAAAACCAGCGCCATTCAACACATGTTCTTTGGTACCCCCAAGATGGCTGCTGGAAGAATCTGCGAGATTTTCCCATTCAGAACAAGATTTCCTCTGGAAGCCAGGAGGACCCGGGATATTCTTCAGGGACCTTATCATAGGGCCCACCCAGGGGATTGACGGGTGGGGAAATCAATCAAAACAGCAAACAGCTGGAACTCCTACCCTGCCATTAGCAAAGGGGCAGAATAATTAATGGTTTAAAAGGCAAGCGGGAAAGTGAACCCTATGCCTGTTCCTGCCCTGTTTCTGCCTTCTGCACCCTGCTCTCACCATCCCCACCCTATCCCCTGCCATGATGAGCACACAAGTAAAACCTGGGCATTTGTAATCTGTAATGGGGAACAGTAATCTGTAAACCAGCTCTCTTTATCATTTTTCATCCCCTTCCTCGCTCCTGGGACCCATGTTCACATTTCTCTTTCCTCCCCTCCTTAATAAAGTACTGGCCTAACTAATCCAGCTTGCTCTTGAAATTCATTTCTCGTAGCTTAGCCAAGAACCTAGAAAAACTCTGGCTACAGCAATGCTGAGAAATCATTGCTCCTGCATTATTTAATGCCTTTAAAATGTTGATTATTAACATTTTAACAATGCAAATTTAATTATGAATAAACTTTGGATGAAATTTTAGATATCCTTGATTGTCCCAGAGGCTTGTTCTATGATGGTGACATATAGCCTCAGCCACAACTTAGACTAGATATTGGTTTCAACACACAAATGTTCAGCATCTGGCCCAAATGTGTGTATATTTCTCTCATTAAACTGTTAAGTTTGTAAAACTACTACTCCATTTAAAAATAATTCTCTTCAGTATAAAAGCAAGATAAGAATGTGTTAAATATATTACATGATCTTAAATAATTTTCATTTTCAAAAGGACTGTGTTCTAATACTCATTTTATAGTATTATATACTTTTTTCTGCTTTCTAAATTTCTTTTTAAAATTTTATTAATTAGAGGAGTTACAAGTTTACAGAAAATCATTTAAAAAATACAGTGTTCTCATATACCCTACCCTTCTATTATTAACATTTTTGCATTACTAAGGTACCTTTGTTACAATTGATGAAAGAATAGTATAATTATTCTAGTAGCTATAGACCATTACTTACAATAGAGTTCATTCTGTTATAGTCCTATGTTTAAACTATTAGCTTTCATTCCAATAACTTATATACAACCTAAAAGTCCCCTTTTTAACCACATTCACATATATAATTTCGTGTTGTTAATTATACTCACAATATTGTGCTACCATCACCATCATCCATTTTCAAAATTTTACAATCAACCCAAACAGAAAGCCTGTACAAATTAAGCATTAACTCCCCATTCCCAACACCAACCCAGCCCATGGTAACCTATATTCTAACTCTATAAATTTGCTTATTCTAATTATTTCATATCTGTAAGATTATTAGAATATTTGCCCTTTTGTGTCTAGCTTATTTTCCACAACATCATGCTTCAAGGTTCTTTCGTGTTGTTGTATGAACTAGAGCTTCATTGTTTTTTAATGCTGAATAATATTCCATTGTGTGTGTGTCCCACATTTTGCTTATCCATTCATCAGTTAATGGCCACTTGGTTTGCTTCAATCTTTTGAAAATTGCTAATAATGCTGCTATGTATATCAGTATGCAAAGATTTGTTCAAGACCCTGCTTTCAATTCTTTGTGGTACATACATCTCAGTGGGAATGCTGGGTCATGTGGTAGTTCCTATACTTAGCTTTCTGAGGAATCATCAAACTGTCTTCCACATAACCTGCATCATTTTAAATTCCCACAGCAATGAATGAGTGTTCCTATTTCTCCAGTCCTCTCCAACACTTGCAGTTTTCTCTTTTTAAAAAATAGTATCTATTCTAGTAGGTGTGAAATGGTATCTTATTGTGGTTTTGATTTTCATTTCCCTAATAGCCAATGATGCTGAGCATCTTTGCATGTGTGGTTTTTTTGCAGAGCTCTTCTTTAAAATAAAATACATATACATATTTATTAGAGAAGTTGTGAACTTACAAAACAATCACGCACAATGTGCAGAATTCCAATACAACACCCCTCCCCTAAAACATTACAATGTTGTGTAACATTTATTTTAGATTATGAGAAAACAACATCAGGCTATTACAACTAACTATTGTTAGTGGTATATTTTGGTATATTTTTTCCATAACCCTTATTTTAACACAGTACCTTCTTTGACATTGATGCAAACCTAACACAATATTGCTGTTAATTATAGCCCATAAGTTACATTAATTGTATTTTCCCCATGCATCTCCCTATTCTTACTACCTTGTAATAGTGATGTACATTTGTTCCAGTTCACAGAAGAATACTCTTGTATTTGTACTGTTAACCATAATCACCATCCACCTCCAGGTTCATTATGTTATTTAGTCCCTAGATTATTCTCTAGCTTTCTTTCAACTGACGTTTACATCCTTAAACTACCCCTTTCAGCCACAAACCCATTTATAAACCAGCTTTGTTATACTCACTACATTGTGCCACCATCAACCCTATCCATTTCCACACTTTTACAGCCAAGCTAATTAAAAATTCTACATTTATTAAGCAATAGTACCTCTTCTCAGCCCACATCCTATCTCCTAGTAACCTGTATTCTAGGTTTTAACTCTATGTGTTTATTCTTCGTATTCAGTTCATATCAGTGAGACCATACAATATTTGCTCTTTTGTGTCTAGCTTATTTCACTTAGCATAATGTCTTCAAGGTTCATCTATGTTATCATATGCATCCCAATTTCATTTCTTCTTACAGCAGCATAGTATTCCATCATATGTATATACCACATTTGTTTATCTATTCATCGGTCTACGGCACTTGGGTTGTTTCCATCTATTATTTAAATGGTGAATAAAACCATTATGAACATTGCTGTGCAAATGTCTGTTTGTGTCACTGTTTTCAGTTCTTCTGGATATATTCCTAGTAGAAGGATTGCCAGATCATATGACAGTTCTATATTCAGCTTCCTGAGGAAACGCCAAGCTGTCTTCCACAGAGGCTGCACCATTTTACATTCCCACCAACAGTGGAGTGTTACTATTTCTCCACATCCTCTCCATGCTCCAGCACTTATTGTTTATGTTGTTTTAATAATGTCTATTCTATGAGGTATGAGATGATATTTCATTGTAGTTTTGATTTGCATTTCCCTAGTAGCTAGTGATATTGAACATTTTTTTATGTGTTTTTTCACCATTTGTATTTCCTCTTTGGAGAAATGTGTATTAAAGTATTTTGCCCATTTTTTAATTGGATCACTTGCTCATTTACAGTTTTGCACCAGATGGGTGGGTGTGACAGCTTTGTAAAAAATCATTTGACCATAGATGTGAGGGTCTGTTTCTGAACCATCAATTCAGTTCCATTGGTCTCATGTCTATCTTTATGCCACTATCATGCTGCTTTTACCACTGTAGCTACATAATATGATTTAAAGTCTGGAAGTGAGCAACCACCAACTTGTTCTTCCTTTTTAAGATGTTTCTGGCTATTCGGTGTCCCTTACCCTTCCAAATAAATTTGATAATTGTGTTTTCCATTACTTTAAAAAAGGCTAGTGGAATTTTTTCAGGATTGCGTTGAATCTGTATGCCAATTTGGATAGAATTGACATCTTAACAATATTTAGTATTCCAAGCCATGTACATGGAATTTTCTTCCATTTTTTTAGGTCTTTTTTGATTTATTTTATAATGTATTATAGTTTTCTGAATATAAGTGCTTTACTTCCTTGGTTAGGTTTATTCCTAAATATTTGATTCTTTCAATCTCTATTGTAAAAGGAATTTTTTTCCTGACTTTCTCCTCAGATTGCTCATTACTAGTGTATAGAAACACTACTGATTTTTGCATATTAATTTGTATCCTGCCACTCTGATGAACTCATTTACTAGATCTAGTAGCTTTGTTGTATTTTTTGGAACTTTCTAGGGATAGGATCACATCATCTGTGAATAGAGAAATTTTTACTTCTTCCTTTCCAATTTGGACGATTTTATTTATTTTTCTTACCTGACTGCTGTAGCTAGAACTTCTAGCACTATATTGAACAACAGTGGTGACAGTGGGCATCTTTTCCTTGTTTCCAATCTTAACAGGAAAGCTTTAGGCTTTCACCATTGCAAAAAATGTTAAACTGTGGGTTTTTCATATATGCCCCTTATTAAAGTTTCCTTTAATCCCTATCTTTTGGAGTATTTATATCAAGAAAGAATGCTGTATTTTTTCAAATGCCTTTTCTGCATCAATTGAGATGATCGTATGATTTTTCTTCTTTGATTTATTAATGTGGCATATTATGCTGATTGATTTTCTTGAGTTGAATCACCCTTTCATGCATGGTATAAAACCAACTTGATCATGATGAATAATTCTTTTAATGTGTTGTTGGATTCATTTAGTGAGTTTTTTTTTTTTTAGGATTTTTGCATCTGTGTTATTAGGGAAATGGGTCTATAATTTCCTATTTTTGTAGTATCTTTATCTGGTTTTGGTATTAGAGTGTTGTTGGCTTCAAAGAATGAGATTGGTAATGTTCCTTCTTGTTCAATTTTTTTCAAAGAATTTGAGTAATATTGGTATTAAATCTTCTCTGTATGCTTGGTAGAATTCACCTCTGAAGTCATCTGGTCCTGGGCTTTTCATTTTGGAGAGTTGTTTGATGACTGTTCCAATCTCTTTACTTGTGATTGGTTTGTTGAGGTCTTCTATTTTTTCGAGGGTTGGTGTAAGTTGTTCATATGTTCCTGGGAATTTTTTCATTTCATTTGCATTGTCTAGTTTGTTGGTATACAATTGTTCATAATATCCTCTTATAATCTCTTTTTATTTCTGTGGGGTCGGTAGTAATATCCCCACTTTCACTTCTGATTTTATTTGCACCTTCTCTTTTTTTTTCCTTTGTCAGTCTAGCTGAGAGTTTGCCAATTTTGTTCATCTTTTCAAAGAACCAAGTTCTGGTTTTGTTAATTCTCTCTATTGTTTTTTTTGTTCTCAATTTCATTTATTTCTGCTCTGATCCTTGTTATTTCCATTCCTTCTGCTTGCTTTGGGAATAGTTTGCTGTTCTTTTTCTAGTCTCCAACTTTGTAGTTAGGTCATTGATTTTAGCTCTTTCTTCTTTTTTAATGTAAGCATTGAGGGCTATAAATTTCTCTCTCAGCACTGCCTTCACTGCATCCCATAAGTCCTGGTATGTTGTATTTTCATTTTCATTTGTCTTGAGATATTTATTGATTTCTATCACAATTTCTTCTTTGACTCACTGAGTATTTAAGAGTATGTTGATTAATCTCCATGTATTTGTGAATTTTCCCTTTTTCTATCTGTTGTTGATTTCCAACTTTATTCCATTATGATCAGAGAAAGTGCTTTGTATAATTTCAATCTTGTAAAATTTATAGAGATCTGCTTTGTGACATAATAATTGGTCTACCCTGGTGAAAGAACTGTGACAACTTGAGAAGAATGTATACCCTGCTGTACTATTTTTTCTATGTATGCTTTCAAATTCTTCTTTGTGCTCACCCAGTGTCTTCTTAAGATCCTTAATTTCTTTAGCCTTCTCATTGAATTTATTAAGGAGATTTGTTTAAACATCTATGAATAGTTGTCTCAACTCCTTTATGTCATCTGGAGGCTTAGCTTGTTCTTTTGACTGGGTCACATCTTCCTGTTTCTTGGAATGTATTTTTTGTTGGTTATGTTATGGATTATTTGTTGGTGTCTTGGCATCCAGTTTAGTAGATGTATTTATTCTTGGTCCCTTTTCTCTCTTTAGTCTAGGGCTTTCTATTTGACTGACTTTGTGCTACAGCCTCTCTTTGATACCTGGTTCAACTTAATTTGGAATTTTATAGTGGCTTGTGTTCAGCCAATCTGATTTTTTTTTCAGCTTTTTTCATCTATTTTTTTACCTTTCTTCCTTGCTGGTTGCATAGTAGCAGCCAAGGATGAAGTTGGTACTGTAAGCCGTGGAAGCTGAAGCTGCCCTCATTTACCCAGGAAGCGAGGAATCTTCTCCTACCTTTTTCCTGCCAGAGCTAAGGATGGAGCTGCAGTCATGTGCAGTAACCCAAACCATGCAGGCCAAGACAGTCTATAATTGCCCAAAGAAAGTGATGAAGCTTCACACCCCTTCCTCCCCTGCCTGGTGCAGAGATGGAGCCATATACATGAGCCGCAAACTAAATCAGGAAGGTCAAAACTGACACAGTTGTCCAGTTAGATTGATGAAGCACCAGTCCCCAACCTCACCTGCCAGTGGTGGGAATGGAGACTCGTGAGTGCCCAACAATCTAGTCCATGTGGGCTGAAGGTACCTGCAGTTGCCCTGAGAGGCTGAGGGAGTCCTGTCCCTTCTGCCATTTCAATGGGCATGGATAGAGCCACAGGTATCTAAAAATATAGTCCACATGAGATGAGAGTGTATAGTTGTCCTGAGAGGCTGAGGAAATACCACCCCCCTCCTATCCTATCAGGGGATGGGGATGGAGCCACAGGTTTCCAGCAATCCAGTCCATGCAAGCCAAAAGTGTCTGCAGTTGCCCAGAGAAGCTGGGGAAATACCACCCCGCTGCTGTCCTATCAGGGGGCAGGAATGGAGCCATAGGTGTCCAAACATCCAGTCTGTTCGGGCTGAAAGCTACTACAGTAGCCCAGAGAGGCTGGCACAGATCTCCTCAGCTTCCTCCCTGCTGGAGATGGGGCTAGAGGCTAGGCTATGGCTGCAATCTGACCTGGGTGGAAAGAAGCCAATCCCTAACTTCACTGTGATTTTCAATCAGTCCTGCTTCCCTTCATGCCGGGGGTGAAATTAAAATGTAGGCTACCAGCCTCTTCCCTACTTGGAAAGGTTCAAACGTTAGCTGTTCTTAGGATTAGACTGTATCTAGCTGAATTTACTAATCAGTAGCTAAAGTTGGTGCCTGAATATCTTTTCCTGCCCCATTTTTGGGAAATGAAGCTTTCCAACCCAGCCAAGGAATAAATAGCTCCCAAAGTGACTTGTGCTGCCAGCAGGGGATGAGCACTGACTTCCACAGCATGGAGTGCTCTACTCATAAATCTTCACTGCAAATGGGCAGTATCCTCCTTCCATTCTTCCAAGGATGTTGCAGGATGCGCTTCTTGGCTACTGGGCCACCCAAACAGGTGCTTTAGATAGCTCTGGGTGGTTACTAACTGAGCTGTAGGATGAGCTGACTCTTGGAACTCCGTATTCTGCCAGCATCTTGCCCTTCCTTCTATAGTATTGTATACTTTTAAATCAACTTTTCTTTGTGAAATAAAGAAGATAATTCTAATGTCTGGAGTAATTTTACATACTTAATGCAACTAAGGCATAGGGCAACTAGCTGACTTGTCCAAGCAAATTTCTACCAGTGTTACAGAAATTTTCTTTACCTGCCTTTTCCTAAATAAACCCATTTAAAATAAACCAAATGATTTATTTTGCTATAAAAAATAGCAGAGGCCTTTGTGCTTAACTTTTACATATTTTCACAAGCCAAGAAAAATTCTTTTCACAGTTTTCTTCAACAAAACCTTTCCTAACATCTTTTAATCAAATAATTACTAACAATATGTATAATTTTCCAGTTGATTGCTTAGGTGATACCATTCACCGTAGTCACAAAGTTAAATGAAAAAGAAAACACCTGAATAAAATAGTCAATGTTTAAAATTTAAACTGTTTCAACAAAATAGCCCATGGAAAAAAAATGTTCTTTTTTCCCAAAATGAGTCTACAAAAGCTCATATGATTTGGGCCTGACATATCATCCTGCAGAGTATGAATGGTAAACCAAATACAATGTTTTCTCTCTTTTTTTTGGTGAAATATAATTTAAATTTTCCAGCCATCACTCTAAACACCCCTGATGAATCTTTTTTGAGTGTTGAATACTATTTGATGTTCATTTTGATAAATTATCTAATATACCTGCCTTCAAAATTTATAATAATCTACTTTTCAGCTTTTTTTTCTGAAGGACTGCTACACTCTACACTTATCGGTAAAATGTAAAATATAAGTCATGTATCCACCAACTTAAACTTCATTTTCTCCATTTCTCCACTGCCTCATTTCTCAAAAAGAGAAAAAAATAAGACTGATGTAACACTTTTGATAGTAACCTCAGCTATGTCTGCAAGAATAGAGAGTGACGTGATTTTGTTTTGAGCTTTTTTCCCTTCTAGAGTGTAGAATCTCATTTCATGCCTCAGTTTTGTCCAGATGGAATCTTAAACACCCCTGATCTATCTTATATGTCTTGTAGGTCCTGCAGAGTCTGAGAATGTGGCGGAGGAGCACTTCCATGTCTGCAAAGGCGACAGGGAACAAATTATATCTATTTTTAAATCTCCAAACTTCTTGTAGTAGCTGAAACCTGGAGACAATACATGAATGATCTCATTGTTGGACCACACCTAATACCCAGTTATCCTTTTCCTCGTGTTTTGCTTGGACACCACCCCTGTCATTACTGTGCTCCCTGCACTATCGTCACAGACCACCGTCACTTACACATTCATTCCCCATACACTTCCTACTCCAATACTCTGACCAAATGATAAGCTAGTGGCTGGAAAGAAATAGGTTAGTTTTCTAAATGCTGAACTCAATTCCATTCAGCAAAATAACTAAATGGTATCTTTGTGAGCTTGAATACTTAAACGACATCTAAAAATAGCATAGGAAAGGAGACTAACATAATCCAATAGGGCAGACAAACCAAGAGACTGGAGCCTCACACCTTGGGGAGATAATTTTAGTTTATGTTCCTCTATATGAAATCTGTATTAGTTAGCCAAAGGGGTGCTGATGCAAAGTACCAGAAATCTGTTGGATTTTATAAAGGGTATTTATTTGGGGTAAAAATTTACAGTTACAAGGCCATAAAGAATCCAACTTAAGGTCACTTCCTCACAAAAGTCTGTTGCCACGTGTTAAAGCAAGATGGCAGGTGATACCTGCAAGGGTTCAGACTTCCTCTTTCCTCTTAAAGCTCCATGGGCACAGCTTCTTCTGATCTTAGCTGTAGGTGGCATAGGGCTCAGCTGCTCTGTTCTCTTCAGCTGCAAACTATCAGACAAATGTTCATCTCTTTTCCTGGGGTCACAGGATCCTTTTCCGTGTCTATGGAGCTCTCTCTCTTTTCTTGCATATCTGTTTCTGTGTAAGTATCTGTTTATATAGCCCACCAAGGGGGAAGGGACTCAACCTTGAGTTGCTTTAATGGTATGGTTGAATCAAAGCCCTAATCTTGATTTAATAAAATAAATGTAAAACTTTTTAATTTAATACAATCAAAGGGTATCATGCCCAGAGGAATAGAACAGTTTACAAACATAATCTGTATCTCTTTTTGGAAGTCATGAATAGTAGCAAACTGCTACAACATCCATACATAAAAGATATGCTGAGTATGTGTTATCACCATGATACTTCCAGAGATGTTGCCAACGGGCTCCTCCTCTGAGATTCAGTTTAATGGAATTTGTGTTCACTGCATACCTCTTATGTGAAAGCTTCTGTGTTCAATGGCTTTTGGCTAACAACCTCTGTGATAGGCAAAAGGGAGATAAAAAGACATGCCATGCATTCTCCTTTTTTCAAGGTGTTATATTCTGATAGGGAAGATAGACATTGGCAATACCATGAGAAAAGAGTTTTACTAGAAATACAGCCAGAATGAGCTGAGAATCCACAAGATATACACCAATCCAGCCTGAAGATAAAAGTGACTATTTTCAAGGGAGACATTCTTGGTGGATGGCAATGGATGGATGACAAAAGGGAGTAGGAGATAAGAGGTGTCTTCTAAGGAATGGAAAGGAAAACAATAAAAACATAGGCATTTGAGAAAGTGTAGTACCTTAAGGAATTTTCTTCACTGCAATTGAAGTGAAATTGTTTGTTGTTCTGGGAAAACATATGAAAGTATGAGATGAGATGAATCTGGGGAGATAAATAAAAATGAAATCATGAATGCCCTTAAATTGTCAGTCTATAGAGTATATCTGTAGGAGAGGAGCCATTGAAAGATTTAAGGAGAAAGAAGAAGAAATTTATATTAATTTTTTATTTCTCTGCAGTAAGGATGATGAATTGGAGTTCTGAACTAAAGCAGTGGTCATGGAAATTGAAAGAAAGAGAAGTTTGGAAGCTATTTGGAAGCTATTTAGAGCCTGGTCATTTGGGACGCTGAGAAAAAATCAAGGGTCTAAGAAGATTCACAGTTTGCTATATCTAAATTGATACAGAGCATTTGGGAAAAAAGGAGCAGTTTACAAAGGGAATTAAGTTTCGTTTGGTTGAAGGTGAGTGAGACATCCAGAAAAAAGTGACACTAACTCTATATGCATAAACAGTAATGCAGCTCAGCAAAGAGCTTTTTACTAGAAAATGATATCATTAACTATTGAGCAAAGGTCACATGTCACAAAAATATCTGAAAGATAAACAAAACACAGACGAGAGAGAGGTTAAGCCAGAGATGCTTCTTCCCCGAAACTTGCATTCATTAAGGCACTTGTTCAACTACATTTATTGGAGTCTGCTAAGGAACAGGCACTCTGCCAGGCTCTGGGATTTCAAATATGAGTAGAACACAGTCTGTGCCCAAAGCAGTCACAGTCTGGGGGAGTTATTTACATGTGAACAAACAATTACATGAGGAGGCAAATACAGTGGATGTTTAAAGCATAGGGGTTTTTCCTAGAAGACATGGTTGTGAAGAATGAAGAGATAATGTCACAGAAAGCTTCACATAGAAGGGGTGACATTTAAGAAGAGTGTTAAAGATCCTTAAATTTGGGTCAAGAAAAAGAAGAAATAAGTAATAAATTACAGAGCTGTGAAATTTCATATTGTGGGTCTCCAAATAGCTCAATAATGCTAGATCACTGACCAGACTTTGAAATGAGGAATAACTGAGGATCATATAAGGTTTACTTAGTTTGTATTTTTTTTAGTTTTTGTTCATAAATAACAATGAATTTGCTTAAGTCATGGTTTCTCAACCTGAACACTACTCACATTTTGGGCCAGAGAATTCTTCATTGTGCACTGTATGGTGTATCATATCCTTGGTCTCTATCAGATGCCAATAGCACCAGAAGCAACCACCCACCCCATTTGGGACAACCAAACTGCCTTCAAACATTGTCAAATGTCCTCTTAGGCAGGGGATTGACTAGTTGAAAACTACTGGGTTAAGTTACCCAAACTTCGGAGCCCCAAATCACATACAGAAGCCAATAATTAATTCCATGGAAAGGGCCAGGTGCCTGTTCTAAGTGCTAGTTTCATCCTGTATTTTCACTTGCTCAGCAAAATTACATTAATATTTGAAGCAGAGATCACTGGAATCGTAATTATCTAACCTCTGAATGAGATTTACCTTATACTTCTCTTTTGATTATCACTGTATGCTTAATGATTAAGAGAAACAAATGTACATGTTCAGCACTTGTGAAGGGAAGGAGTTTGGAAGCTTGTTCTTGACTAAACTTGGAATTGAAAGAGAAATAAAGGAAAATTTGTGAACCCATGGAAATACCCTACACTGGGGAACTCAAGTGCTGAGAGGGAGGGAAGGAGGCCTTATTAATAGGCACAATCTTATTTTCCAATCTTTTCCTTTTTAATAGCACATTAAGCTTTCAGAAATAGAATGATTCCTTTTTATATTCACTTGATATTCCATAGATGTCCATAATTATGTTAAGAATGAAAACTTAATGAAATGCGTTAGAACAGTGCTAAGGCCTCTCAGGCCCAATATCCTACAAATCATTTAGCAAAATACAATTGCAGAGCAGTAATGCAGCCTGGTCAGCTCACCCCATCTTCTCAAACTTTTTGACACATCTAGACCTTCAACTTCCAATATCTTTTCATCTAAGAAATTTTTAGAAATGTTTTACTTCTAAAAGAGCCAAAGGAAAACCTCTTAGTATTTCAAATACCTTATTTAGGCTGAATAGCAAATGTTTTATTTAGAAAAAAATGGTTAATCATTTTGCAAGACTTATAAAATACTTATGAAAGGGAAAAAATAACTTTAAGTTGGAAAATTCCTCTCAAAAGAATTCTAAATGTCGCAAAGAACATACTGGGCCAATTTTTTTTTTTTTTTTTAATTCTCTTTGCATCATTGTGCATAACTCACATCTGGGTTGCAACAGAGAGGTTGAGACTGTTTATGGACTATCATTATCAGAGACAAAAAAAAAATGTAACTGTAGAGAAGTGGGGCCCAGAGTAACAGAAATCGCAAGCAGATCTCCCAGAAGGAAAGCCTTGGATCTGGCCTCTCATCTAAGCCAAAGAAACAGAGCCAGACCATGAAAGCATTTTTGTGTGGATGCATAGTACCCTCCTGCAGAGGTCTGCCTGGAAGAACACAGTGCTTCCCCCTCATTTCTGTCCCTTCTACCACTGCTTCTGGACCAGTTTTCCAAGGTTAGACAAGATAAATGTTTTTCTGTTAACCTCCTTGTGAGCTGGAGAGCATGTGCTACAATCCTTTCACTAGAATAAAAGATTTATAGCTTCCTCCCAGCAGTTTAGGTTTATGTTCTGGGCTTCAAGGCAAAATTTCAGACAGCCTCACACAGCCTGTTCTCTCTATGTATTCTCCTACCGCCCTTCTTTAAAACGCAGTCCTGCACAGCTCAATGTCCTTTCATTTCCAGTGCCTGGGGAGGACATGGGCAGACTGGGAGATGCAAGAAGCCGCAGTGGGAAGCCCTGAATGAGTCAGAAGCAGACAGAGGAAGACAGGGGAATGCAGGGAGGATGTAAAAGAGTCCAACAACATTGTGCCAAACAGCTTAGCATCCTGTCTAATTGCTTTACGCAGCTTTCTCCCTCCCCCCAACGCCCTCAAGAAGTATTATATTAATTAATCTGTTGCCTTTCCTTTTGAGCAAATGCTCTGGAGCTCAGCTGCCACATATTGTAAAATAACTCAACATCTAGAATCTTGCCAGAAGGCGGGCAGTGCTGCAGAGGGTTCAGTAACAAGAATTAAGTACAACGCGAAAAAGAAAAAGAAAAGTACAACACCCAGGTCACCTGTGCAAATATAGTCTCTGTCCACCTTTGGTGGGTCCCCAATACTGAATGAGGAAGCTCTACACCTATAGTTTCCACACCAGTGTAATCCTTACAAGAGCTATATTTATCAAGGACAAACTAAACAAGGTTTACCTTTCAGTAAATGTGTTCCCCAGTAAGAATAAAAGCAAAATCTTTTCAATGACCCTTCTACAAAATAATGAGAATCCAGGGACAACCCCCATCGACTATTTAAGGAGCCACTCCAAGATCAGTTCAAAGGAATGGAATGGATGCCATTGTTTTTTCCGCCAAACACAAAGTATCTCAGAATATCTTAAAGGATATCATCATTTCTTAGGAAAATAAAGTGTTAATGTGGAAAAAGTTTAACAAAATCATGAAAGAATTTTATTTGCTTTTAGAGCTTATTTTCTTTTTAATCTGGTATTTATTCTTTCTCCTAAGACCATAACTTTACCCTATTTGTCAAACACCAGATGTTAAAAAATTACTTCTGCCAATATTATAAATTTAAAAGTTGTAGCTCATTAAAGTTCTAATTTGATTTTTTTAAATAGTATTAAGGCAAAAAATGTGATGATTTGATATATTTTCATAGGCTTAAGAGCCATTTCTACTTTTCTCTCTGATCACATTCTTTGTGTATGGTAAAATGTCCCATAAAAAGCCAAAACAGTGTGAAATATGTTTATATTTATATTGTGCATGAGAAGTATTCATATTTGCCATATACAATTTTTTTAAAATTTTATGCAATTGATTTTATTAATCCTTTATTTTATAGTTTCTGGATTTTACATCATGCTCAGAGACATCACATTTTCCCATTATTTCTTTTAAGTGTTTTTACCATTTTTTGAAAATTTAAATTTTGTATATATCAGTAACATATTTTCATAGTGAGCAGAAACTTTATAAGGAATCCAACTTTATATTTTTCCAGATGGCTACCCAGTTATGGCAAAATCATCTTTTCTTTATTGATATGAAATATCACTTCATCATATTCTTAATTCCCATATGAATAGTTTGTTTAGTTTCATAGATTTCTCTGTCTTTTTATGCATCAATGTTACTCTAGTTATTTATTTGACAAACTTTCCATAGTTTCTACTATGCGCCAGGTTCTGTTCATCTGTTTTAGGCACTAGAGATATAGCAGTGTAAAAAGAGGGGGGGAAAAAGAAATGTGCCTCTTGCTCCAATGGATTTGACATTTTGTGGAGTGAGACAATATGAAATAAACAAGTAAAAATGTTAGCATATTAGGTGGTGGTAACTTCTAAGAAGGAAAAACAGAGCACAGAAAGAGGAGGGGAAGCTGGGGGTGTGGCAATTTTAATATATTGGTCAGCAAGGCTTCACTGACAAAGGGGCCTTTGGGCAGATGCCTGAAGGAGTTAAGGGCGTGAGCCATGTGGATCTTGGGAAAGAAAAAGTACAAGTGGTTGCATGTTTGAAGAATTGGGAAGGTGTGGGTGAGTGGGCAAGGGGAGAGTAAATGGAAAGGACATGAGAGGAGTAGAATGATGTTAGGGGCAAGATCATGTAGAGAAATGGAAAGCTTTGAAGGATTTTGAGCAAAGGAATTATATGATACTCTTTATGCATTAAAGCATTGCTGGGAAGAGTGTGAGAATTAGTAAGTTGAGTTAAAGGGATAGAAGTAGTTCAACCAGTTAGAAAGTGAATGATGACAGTAGGTTAGATCTGGGTGATGAAGGTGAAGATGACGAGAAGTGGTAATGTTATGGATATGCTTTGAAGGTAAAACCAATAGGATTGACTGTCAGACTAGATGTTAGGTGTGAGAGAAAGAGAAGCATAAATGATAATATTTTTGGTTGAGTAACTGAATGAATGGAGTTACTTTAAGTAATATTGGAAAGAATCTGGAAGCAGCAGTTTGGGGGAAATGTCAAGATTGCTAAGAATTCTTATGTACCCCACAGCTACATTATAGATGGAAAAATTAAAACATTTAAAACTAGAACTAATTACTTTTTTGCTACAAAGATTATGATATTCATTAAGGCTACTCACAAACATTCTCGTTGACTTTCCAGGCATCTGGGGGGATTATACTTCCCCATCCAGTCTGAAGTTAGGTGTGGTCAAGTAACTAACTGTGATCAATGAAAGGTAGTTACATGGAGCCTCTGTCACCTGACGCCTCCATCAACTTGAGTCCCTGAGCAACTACAAAGAACAAAGCTCTCCTGTTAACTAGCTTTGGGCATGAGGCAGAAGTAAGACATAAACTTTGTTGTGTTGTCACTGAAATTTTAGGTGTATTTGTGATTACAGCATAACCTAGTATATTCTGACTAATACAAAATTAGTACCCAGTGTGAGATGCAGTCATAATACATAAAAAAAACAGAAATGCAAAGCCTTGGTTTAGTAATTAGGTAGTGAGCAACAAGGAAACTATTATTGGAAGTTGGAAAGATGATGATCAATATTATATATCAATGATATTTTTTATAAAATGTATGCATTGCCTGCATTAACTTGGAAGGGGGATTATACATCTAAAGAACCTGTAGCTGTAGTGAAAAAGATCAGAAAACAATGTTGCTATTGTGTGTGCTGGCTACTGTGTGCTTCTTTTGATAAGATATTACAAGAAATATCTTATTTGAATTCAGAAAATAATTTATTAGTTAGCTTTAAGTAAAGAAAATAAAATGGAACAATTAAAATCCACAAACAAAAAGCTTTGAAAGTCTATAAATTCTTATCATTCAGTTTGTCAAAAATTTTTTTAAAACTACCTTAAAATGACAACAGCAAGGATAAAATCAAGGGTGTAGCTTTCAAACCCTATTAGAATTTCCAAATGGATTAAGGAGGCAAGAAAAGTAAAGTGCAGCTATAGTCTTAATCCCTGCTGATTTCTTTTGATTGGAAAAATAAGTTAAAGGAAGAGAACAAAGTTTGATAGGCTCGTTATTAACTCAAAGGGGAGGGAGATGGAGTAAGAAAGGAAGAAATACAGCAAGTCTAATTAGAATGTCTAAAAATGAACTGTGCGTGTGGTTATTGGTAAATAGAAATGAAAGGGATCTAATAGATATTATCCTTACTATGTTTTTAACCAAGTTGTACTACCAAAGAAACCACATGTCTAAACTTAAAAAGGTTGGTGACTGCTCAAGACTTAAAATGATCTTAAGTCCCAACTTTCTACAGTTATGAAGCAGATTGAAAAAACTGCTCAGCACTCAATGGGGAGAAATTTTCCAGTATCTATTTCATATTAGATTGAGAGGGGTAATGATAAAAGAAGAATCTTCTAGAGGGGCAGATCTAAGGAGCCCTCTCAGTGAGAAGTGACGCCTAATCAAGGAACACTCCTCACCCTCAAGGTAGGCCTAGCTGGATCTGAGAATTGCTATGGACCTGTAGCTGTTTTGTGTGTCTCTCTCTTCCCCTTTCTAAATGGGAGTGTTTGTTTTGGTTGTCCTGTCCCTCTTCCACTACTGGATAATGATTGCCTGGGAAATAATTGGTCTTTGAATTCATAGGACTTCAGACTACGAAGAGCCATGTCCATCCTGATAAAGAGACTACAGAGTACCACTTAGAGATCTTGGACTTTGGGCTGGTTGTAATGACTGGATGGAACTTTTAGGTAGATAACCAGAAATTTGATGACCAGAAAGGGCAGATTATGACAATCTTTAAGGCTGCTCATAAATGTTCTCATTTTCTTTCTCAGCACATGGAAGAGGTACACTTGTCCACTACTTTTGAGAGTAAGCTTGGCCATGAAACATTCTTATGACAAGACCGATCCTCCATTGTCCTGGGTTCCTCACTACCTGTGATGAGCAGAGCCCTCCTGCTATCCTGTGTTGTACAAATAAAGCAAGCAAGAACTAAGCCTTGTTGTGTTAAGTCACTGATATTCTGCAGTTGTAACTGTGGCACAGCCAAGCCTATCCTGACTGATACAAACATATTGCTGAGTGGGTTTTTTTCTCAGATGCCTAGAAATGGCGACTAAAGTCTCAAACTGGGTGTAAGGAATACCATGCACCAGGCCAATATTCTAAAGAAACCCACAAACAACTAGAGCAACACACAGTCTTGAGGCCTGGGCAGACTTGCCACCTAGAAGGGCTGGCTGCTGACTGAGGCAACTCCAGGAGTAAATCGTCTGTAAACAGTTGGAAGAGTTAGAGCTGTAACCAGATATCCCATGTCAGAAGCTGTGCTATGGAGGCCCCCACAGAGCCCTCTGAAAATGCACACCTGCCTCTCCACAGAGCCAGCAATGCAAGACTGGCAAGAGCAAGTCAGTGTTAGCCAAAGAGGCAGTGATGATAGTGGGCAGTTACCAAAGTGACACTTTATCCCTCTTCTGCTTCTGTTCCCATTTCTTTAAAGGAGCTATAGTCCAAGAAGGGAGAAGAGAAGAAGAGTTACCAGTCCCAGTTGCTCACCTCCCAACTGAAACAGATATAACATAGCACAATATGCCCATAGCCCATTACAGGCCTACTGGGGAGAGAGAGGAAGGTAAGGTTTCAATCAAATTCAAAATTAGAGTTTTAAAATCTACTCACTTTGTGCTTAGCTCTGGGGATGCCATGTAGAGTTAAAAAAAAAAAAAAAAATCTACTCACTTTAAATAATCAAAAGTGACCAGAATTTTTATCTATCCAAGATGTTGTTAATATCCAAGAAAGAGATATTTACTAAGCATGGTTCCAGTCAGTGATTGGAAAAAAACAGAAAGGTTTTATATTTGTTCCCCACTGTTCAAGAAACCAGTTACAGCTGTGACCCTGTTGGAAAACAGTTGGGCACAGATGAATGTAAATTCAGAAAAAGATAAAGGTGGGAAATATTAGTGGTTGTGATAGAACTAAGGTTGAAAGCATGTACAGAATGCTTCAAATCTCCTAAGAAAATATAGAGTGATATTCAAAAACTTCAGAAAAAAAGAGTGCAGCCAGGTTTGCCCAAGAGATAGATTTCTCTTATCATTTCAAGAAAAACACACAAAAAATGGAGAAGAATGGAAAGTGATGATTTTTTTTTAGGAGGTACCAGGGATTGAACCCAGGACTTTATACATGGGAAGCAGGTGCTCAACCAATTGAGCTACATCCACTCCCAGAAAATGATTTTTAATGTCCCTATCTCAGACCTTGGATTTCCAAAATGGAAACCTCTTCCTAATAAGAAGTATACACAGTGTCCAGGGTGCCAGAGTCTTATGGTATGAAAATACTTGTATGGCTCCAAACCCAAACACACCATTAAAACATTGGCCAATATATTGGAGCAGGCAGTGGGAAAAACTGTGTTCCCTCCAGGAATGGGACACCTACCCTTAGCAAGAGACATCTGAGTTATGGCTAGGACATACTACCAAGTGCTTTAGATATGATGGGCAGTAAAGCAGAGTAACGCTGACAGGTGTTGGGATACTTTAGGACTGCATCTTAGAGGTCTTCATGCTCTCAAAGCCACTCGTGCTTTGGTGAGTGTGAATAAATGACTCACCCAATTAGAACAGGCTTTTGGACGTGTTGAAAACCAGAAAGCAGAGTATGTCAGCTTTTCAAATAAACCAGTAGGCTGGGGAACACATGTCTGTGTATATACAGACTAGAACAATGGACCGACGTGGAGGGCTCTGGCCAGGGTACCTTTACACTTAGGAAATGTGGGTAAGTATTTTTTTAAAACAAGTGTAGCAGGGCAATATTCAGTAATGTGCATTTCTCTGAGATCAGTCTGACCAAACCTTGATTCATCTTTCATTCACTTTCAATTAGTTGTGCTACTAAAGGAAAGAGAACAAGAAGAATGTGATAATATACCTCCAAGATTTCAGAAATGGGTGCCAAAAGAATGATTTCAGAGGAACTGGCCTGATCTCTACCAGCTAGAATAGACAAGGAATTCTCAGTGCCCAGGCAGCCACTTTGTAAGACTTTGAGAAGCCATTATAAACCCCTTTCCTGAAGTGCCATCCAACACAGACTGGCAAGGTAAGAGTACTCAGCTCAAGTACCCAGCAAAGGCACTGGTCCCTTAATCTGCCTGCTGTGTGACTGATTGGGCAACAAGCAAAGGTAAGAGGATTTGCAGGAAGAAGTCTGAGCCCATGGTGAGACTAGAAAGAACACCACCATAACAGCCTCCTTTGTCTCTTCTCCTCCTCTCCTGCTGCTCTCCTGATCATTTCTCCATCATTCAGTATGTTCTAGCATGTAAGATCCTCTTTCAGTTTCTCCAGGCTTTCACCCTCTTTTCCATCATGTTGGCAACACTCTTCACACCTCTATTTCTCTAACTTATACTTTCAGTAATGGAAGAAGTACCATATGTCAGAGAGACCTTACCAGACTCATTCAAACCAGATTCCCTCCACATTACACTCTCTGATGAAGCCCAGTACTTTCCTTCCACAGCATTTATCAAAGTTTGTTAATTTATTCAAATTCTTTTCCTTCATTGCATCCTCACTTCTGTTTAATGCACTTCTGCATCATGCTAGTAAAGTGTTCAATAAATATTTATTGGATAAGTGAGGACATCTTGCTTCTCCTAGAGCTCATGCTGTGTGTTAGTTTTCTAGGGCTTTCCTAACAAAGTACCATAGACTGGGTGGTTTGACACAACAGAAATCTATTCTCAGGCATTTCCTGAGGCTAGAAGTCTGAAATCAAGGTGTCAGTTCCTCTTCCAGCTTCTGTTACTCCCAAGAGTTCCTTGGCTTGTGGCAACATAAATCCAATCTCTGCCCCCATCTTCACATGGCCATCTTCCCTCTGAGGCTGTGTATCTGGGTCCAAATTTCCCTTTTCTTATAAGGACACTGGTCATATGGGATTAGAGCCCACCTTAATCCAGTATGACCTCATCTTAACTAATTACATCTGCAAAGACTTTATGTCCATATAAGGGCATATTCACAGGTGCCAGGGGTTAGGACTTGAACATATCTTTTTGGGAGGCACAATTTAACCTACAACCCACTGTAAGATAATTTAGAAACCATGTACTCCAGCCTCTTCATTTTATGGGTAAGGAAATCATTTCCTCTTCCAGCAGGTGCCTTGCTATGTTGGCACTGGGTTACAATGAAGAACAAGTTAGACACTGTCCCCATGAAGCTTTCTTTAAAGTTAGTAGAGGGGAGCAGATGTAGCTCAGTGGTTGAGCAACTGCTTCTCATGTACCAGGCCCTGGGTTCAATCCCCAGTACCTCCTAAAAAAAAAAAAGCATTCCTGGAATGAAATATTGGATAACCAAGATAATTTTAAAAATTCATTAATTCATTGGTATTCCACAGGAATTCAAAAATAGCTTATTTCCTTAAGGAAAAAAAGATTATTATCTTACCCTGATTGAATTAAGGAAAATATTTTTTCTGAGTTTAGTAATATAATTCTATAACAAAGCAAAAGGTCCTGGACATTAAAGTGATTAAGAATGACAGGATAGCCAAAATTAATTTTGATGTCTTTAGGCTACAAAATCAACAAAAGTTGCCAATAAAAATGGGAAATTTGATTAATTTTTTGTTAAATTCAGGTATTTGTTATCGCAATTAAAAAATCATTTAATGCTCAAATGTTTTAATGTTTACCTGAATGTTTTTTACATTGTTTGAACATCTAATACTTTTTTTTTTGAGATCACTGTATTCTCTCTTGGTCTTCTGTTTAGTGTTCATCTATCAGGGTGCCAATTTAACTGCTCAAAAATATCTCCAGAGGACTTTTTTAAATTTTTTCTTTCTTGTTTACATGACATCTTACTTTCTGATATTTGCCTCTTGTTTATAATAAAGTTATCTTACAGGCTTTATTTCCTTTATAAAAATAATTTATTTATTTTTATTTGTGATAAAACACACATAACAAAAATCATTTTAACTATTTTAAGTGGACAATTCTTTGGTATTAACACATTGACAATACTGAGTACCTTTCACTGCTATTTCCAGACCATTTTCATCATCCCAAATGAAAACCCATACTCATTTTGCAATAACTGTCCATTCGCCCCACCCTTGGTAACCACAATTCTGCTTTCTGTCTCTATGAATTTGTTTATGTTAAGTATTTCACATAAGAGAAATCATACACTGTTTGTCTTTTTGTGTCTGGCTTATTTCACTCAACATGTCTTCTAGGTTCATTCATGCTAGAGCATGTACCAGTGCTTCACTTCATTTTATGAGTGAACAATATTACATTTTACTTATAGACCACGTTTTGTTTATCCATTTATCTGTTGATGGACACTTGGATTGCTTCCACATTTTAGCTATTGTGAATAATGCTTTGATTAAATGATTGGTATGCAAATGTCTGTCTGAGTCCCTGCTTTCAATTCTTCAGGGTATAAACTTAAGAGTGGAATTACCAAAATGTTTTCCACTGCTGCTGCACCATTTTACATTCCCACCAACAATGTACAAGTGTTTTTATTTCTACATACTTGTCAACACTTTTTATTTTCAGTTTTTTTCAATAATAACCTTCCTAAAGGGTGTGGAGTGGTATCTCATTGTAGTTTTAATTTGCATTTCCTCAATGGCTAATGATGCTGAGCATCTTTTCATTTATGTGTTGGCCATTTGCATATCTTCTCTGAAGAAAAGTTTATTCAAATCCTTGATCCATTTTTAATTGAGCTTTTTGCCTTTTTGTTGGGAGTTCTTTATAAATTCTGTGTATTAAACCCTCATCAGATATATGGTTTCCAAATATTTTCTTCCATTCTGTAGGTTGTCTTTCACTTTCTTGGTAATGTCTATTAATTTTGATGAAGTCCACTTAATCTATTTTTTCTTCTGCTGCTTGTGGTTTTTGTGTAAAATCTAAAAATCCATTGATGACTACAAGGTCCTGAAGATATTTCCCTCTATTTTTTTTGCAAGAGTTTTATAGTATTAACTCTTGTATTTAAATCATTAACCCATTTTGAAAATATTTTTTGTATTTGGTGAGAGATAGGGGCCACATTCATTCTTTTGCATGTGGATTTCCAGTTGTCCCAGCACCATTTGCTGAAGGGACTCTTTCCCCCACTGAATGGCATTGGCAACCTTGTCAAAAATCAACTGGTTTTCCATATATACATGGATTTAACTTTGATCTCTCAATTCTATCCTATTGGTCTATTTGTCTATCCTTCTGCCAGTACCACACACTATTTTTTTTTTTTTTTTTATTAGAGAAGTTGTAGGTATATAGAACAATCATGCATAAAATACAGGATTCTCATATACCACCCTAATATTAAGACCTTGCATGTTGTGGTACATTTGCTACACTTGATTAAAGTACACTGTTTTAATTACTGTGGATTTGTAGGAAGTTTTATAATCAGGAAGTATGAGTCCTCTAACTTTCTTTTTTTCAAGATTCTTTTGGCTATTCTGGGTTCCCTGAAATTTCATTTGAATTTGAGGATCAGCTTTCCATTTCTGCAGAACACATTGCTGGAATTTTGACAAGGATTGCATTGACTTTGTCAATACTTTAGTAGTGATATCTTAAAAATACTGTCTTCCAATCAATAAACATGGGATATCTTTCCATTTATTTTGGTCTTCTTTAATTTCTTTCAGCAATATTTTTTTTAGTTTTCAGTATACAGGTCTTTCACTTCCTTGTTTAAATTTATTCTTAAGTATTTTATTCTTTTAGATTCTATGGTAAATGGAATTGTTTTCTTGATTTCCTTTTCAGATTGTTCATTACTGGTATTGAACTGACTTCTATGTATTGATCTTGTATCCTGCAACGTTGCTGAATTCATTATTAGATCTAATAGCTTTCTTGTGGATTCTTTGGGGTTTTCTATATATATTGGACTACGTCATCTGTGAATAGGGATAACTTCACTTCTTCCTTTCCAATTTGGATGCATTTTAATTTTTTTCTCTTGTCTGATTGCTCTAGCTAGAATTTCCAGTACAGTTTAGGGTACCAGGGTGACAGTGGATATCCTTGTGTCCTTCCTGATTTTAAGGGGAAAGCTTGCAGTCTTTCACAATTGTGTATGATATTTGTGTGGGTTTCTCATAAATCTCTTTTATCATTTTGAGGGATTTCCCTTCTATTCCTAGTTTTCTGAGTGTTTTTATCATGAAAGTTTGTTGGATTTTTTTAAATGCCTTTTTTTGCATCAATTAAGGTGACCGTGTTTTTGTTCCCTTCATTCTATTAATGTGGCATATTACATTGATTGACTTTCTTATGTTAAACAACCCTTGCATTCCTTCAATAAATCCCACTTTGTCATGATATATAAATCTTTTAATATACAGTTAGATCCAGTTTGAGATATTGGTCTACAATTTTCTTTTCTTGTATGGACTTTATCAAACTTTTATACCAGGGCAATGCTGGCCTTATAGAATGAATTAGGAAGTAATCCTTATTCTTTTATTTTTCAGAAGAGCTTTAGAAGAATTGGTGTTACATCTTCTTTAAATGTTTTTAGAAATCATCAGTGAAACCGTTCAGTTCTTACATTTCTTTGTTGGAAGGTTTTAAATTATTGATTCAATCTTTTTACTTGTTATAGTTCTATTGAGATTTTCCATTTCTTCTTGCATCAGATTAGGTAATTAGCATGTTACAAGAAATTTTTCCTTTTCATCCAGGTTTTATAGTTTGTTGGCATATATTTGATCATAGTACCCTCTGGTAGCACTGTTATTAATTATTTTTGTTTAATGTACCCACTGCCATTCCTTATTTTAGTTATTTGATTGCTCTCTTTTTCTTTGTCAATTCTGGCTAAAGGTTTGTTGATTTTATAGATCTTTTTTAAAAAAAATACTTTTGGTTTTGTTGAGTCTCTCTATTGTTTTTCTATTCTCTATTTAATTTATCTCTGCTCTAATCTTTATTATTTTCTTTATTCTACCAACTTTGGTTTTGGTTTGCTCTTCTTATTCTAGTTTATTTAGGTGTAAAGTTAGGTTGTTGAGTTGAGATCTTTCTTCTTTTTTAATGTAGGCATTTTAGAACTATAAATTTCCTTCTGAACACTGCCTTTGCTGTATCCCTCACATTTTGGTAAGTTGTATTTTTGTTCTCATTTGTCTCAGATATTTCCAGATTTCTCTTGTGACTTCTTCTTTGACTCATTGGTTGCTTAATTTCTGCATATTTGTAAATTTTCCAGTTTCCCTTCTGTTCTTGGTTTCTAACTTTATTCCATTGTGGTCCAAGAAGATACTTTGTATTATTTCAAAAATATTAAATATATTAAAATTTGACTTGTAGCCTAACATATGGTCTGTCTTGGAGAATGTTCCATGTGCACTTGAGATGCATGTGTAGTCTGCATTGTTGGGTGGAGTAAGTCACATAGGAGCATATGTTGAGAATTGAATCATGCCCCCCCAAAAAGGCATGTTCAAGTCACAACCCCTCATTCTGTGGATGTGAACTTATTTGTATATAGGACCTTTGAATATGTTGTTAGTTAAGGTGCGTACAAACTGAATAAAGGCAGACCTTAATACAATATGGCTGAAATCCTCATAATCAAAGGAAATTGGAGAGGCCACAGGAAATAGATATATCCAAAAGTCAACAGAACTCAGAAGAGAAAGGAAGACATTATCATGTGCATTGCCATGTGATGGAAAAGCCAAGGAACCCCAAAAATTTCCAGACAGCCAGAAGATACTGACCTGGAAGGAAGGAAGCCTTCTAACTCTGAAACCATGAGCCAATAAATTCCTCTTGTTAAGTCAACCCATTGTATGGTATTTGTTTCAGCAGTTAGGAAACTAAAACAGGGTTGGGGGACTTGATGGGGAAGCAGTTACAAACCAAAAATACAATAATAAAGAATTTTATATTTTCCCATATAGTTTTCTTTACCAGTGTTCTTTATTTCTTCTTATGCCTTTGAGTTATTTTCTAGTGTTCTTTTATTTCAGCCTCAAAGATGGACCACCTTTAGCATTTCTTGCAGGGCACATCTGGTAATGAACTCTTTCAGTTTTTATCAGTAAATGTCTTAACTTCTTCTTCATTTTTTGAAATATAATTTTTCAAGATATAGATTTTTTTTTATCTGTTTTTTTTTTTTTTCTTTAAGGAGTTTAAATATGCCATCCATGGTATTCTGGCCTCCATGGTTTCTGATGAGAAATTTGCTGTTTATTTTGTTGGGAGTCTCCTGTATGTGACAAGTTGCTTCCCTTCTGTTGCTTTCAAAATCCTCTCTTTGTCTTTGGATTTTGACAATTTTCTGTAACGTGTGTTACTGTAGATCTCTGAGTCTATCCTGCTTGAAATTCATTGAACTTCCTGGATGTCTATTCATGGCTTTCATAGGGAAAGTTTTCAGTCATTACTTCTTCAAATAGTTTTTTTGCCCATTTTTCTCTCTGTTTTCCTTCTGGTATGTCAATGATGCATATTTTAGTATGCTTGATGGTGTCCCAGAGGTCTTTTCATTATTTTCATTAGTTTTTCTTTCTGTTCCTCACATTGGATAGTTTCACTTCTCTTCAAGTTCACTGATCTTTTCTTCTGCCTGTTCAGACTTGCTGTTGAATCTGTCTAATAAGTTATTCATTTCAATTTCTCTACCTTACAGCCCTAAAATTGTTGGTTGGCTTCTTTTCATAATTTCTACTTGTTTTGTTCAGAAAAATATTTTCCTAATTTCCTTTCATTCTTTGTATATGGATTTCTTAGCTCATTGAACTTATTTAAGGCAATTGATTCAAAGCCTTTGACTAATACCTCCAATGTCTGAGTTTCCTCAAGAATAGTTTCTGGCAAATTCTTTTTTTCCTGTGAATTGACTTTACTTCCCTGTTTCTTTGTGTGTTTTGTAATTTTTTGTTCAGAATTGGACACTCTGAGTATTAGTTTGTTATAACTGGAAATCTAGTTCTCCCACTCCTCCAGGATTGCTAGGTTTTTGCTGTTGTTGTTCAGGGCTGGGGCTATCAAATTTTACTTTTTTCAAACTACTTTTGCTCCCACGGGAAACAGAAAGAGAAAAGAGAGAGAGAAAAAATTGGCACTGCCTCTTTAAGACTCCTCTGCTACTTTTGCCTAAGAGGGGTTGGAACAATGGCTGCCCTCAGAGCTGCTCCTCCCCCCAGCAATCTAAAGTAGCTGACCAAAAAGCAGTCATCAGTGATCAGACAACACCCCTTATCCCAGATTTTGGAAGACTAGCTTTTTGTAGCCCACTCTGGCACCAGCAAGCTGCACTAGGAGCCTAAACTGCAGTTCCCACTGCTGACTGCCACACAATTGGGCAATGGAGGATGGTAGCCATCATGCAGAGGGTGAAATTCACCAATATTTATGTACTTTACCAACCTCTTCCTCCAGCTCTCCCCTGGATGCTGCAAAGTATTCCGCCAGACTCCAGGTTTCCAAATAGTTGATCCAGACAGTTTCTGCCAGTTCAATAGCTGTTTTGGTAGAGGGACTAATTCCTGGCATTTCCTATGCTGCCATCTTCCCACAGTCCTTTCTCCACAACACAACTCTTTCTGCAAGGAAATCTTAGTAAAGAATTGTTCTTATAAATTTGTTTTATTTCTTTTAAATTTTAAAGAATCAAATGGAATATATTCTGAAATATTACATAATCTGCTAATGATTGCTAATATCATTGAAAAGGAAACGATCTGTGCATGAGAAGAATAATCTAAATAGGAACAAAGAGTATATACTGTATTCTATGAAGATTTTATGTGTGTGTATAGAGATATGATATATAGAGATATAAAGATATAGAGATATATTTATACAGATATATACACACATATATATCTATATACACTCACTAATTGCATATCCAAAGACTTTTACTAGGTGGGTTTAGGTCTACAAATACCTGATAAAATGTTTATTTATGAAAGCACTTTCTATGAACTGAATTCAAGGAGATGAAATGTATGATGTCTTAGTGAGTGTTGGGGGTAGGGTAGAAACAGGGGCATTTCTCAACAGATTAAAAATTTTAAGTAGATTGGAGGATTTACCTGTTTTAAAATAAACAAAGAGAAACATAGAATGTTTGAAGATGGGTAAGGGGCATAAACCATACTATTTTCTCAGCTAAGCCCCAGTTGGCCTAGTTTAGCACACGCATTTCAGAATCCCCATGTGGGATACTCATGTAAACTACTTATTTAACATCTTTGGTGATATAATCCCTAAAAGTAGAAAGAAGCACAAAGATTCATGAGTGCACTGCTACTGGTGTCACAACATCAAAAGGAGCTAAGAAGGGAATCCAGCTGCTAGAATTTGAAGTAGAAGAAGAAACCACTACAGATTGTTTATGGAAGCACAGATGGCTAAAGGGAAAACAGCTTTCTGAGAGCCTGCTTGCCAGGAGAAACACTGGCAGGACACGGTTGCACTTTGTTAACATTTCTCTCTAGTTTGAAAGTATCTTAATTTAAGTGCTAGGCTATAATACTTGACACTTTTCATATATCACTTGTATACAAATTACAACTATAAAAGTTTGAACTGGAAAACATCTAGAGAGAGAAACAAGCAGTTCACCTAGCAGGCGGTCAGGGCACACAATGACCTTTTGGAGCCCTCAAAAGAATTTCAGAAGCTTAGGAAAGTCCAAACATGGAATGGACTGCCAAGCATGACAAACACATAATTTAAAAAGCATGGTCAGATTTGGGGTTATAAAAAATGAAATCAGAGTAAAGGGAGTCATTGGTAGACATTTATGATAACAGTCTATTACAAAAGCAATTGAAAGTTCACTCTACAACTTAAAATGAATATTCAAAAACAAGTTGCTTAGGAAGAGTTAGAATAAGTTCACATAACTGTTCATAAAGAGGCAGACAATGAATCACATTAGCATAGTTTTTGTACTACTATTTTGATTTTAACTTCTTAAATTATACACTAAAAATACAAAAATAATATACGTCATTAATCTCATTCTGCTTCCTAATAGAGGGAAAATTTGCATAGTATGCAATGGCCTGATTGAGACATATCTATATAGACTGAAGAAAGAAAAAAGTGTGGAGGTAATAATACTTAAAGATTTCTATATTTATTTAATTATCTAATAAGAGTTCTTTGGGGAGCCCCAAACCCAGACTGAGAATGTAGAAACCTGCACCCAAACACATACTATAACAATTGGAGGCCAGAATAATCTTCGAGCTAGGCATCAAGCACAAATGGACTAGGTTTCCTAACTTCAATCTAGATAAATCAGAGAATGGAAGAATGCATAAAATGCAACTTAACTTTGAGGGTATCCTCCCAAGTTTATTTTAAGGAAAGGCTCAAGCCAATTCATATTTAGTTACATAATTTTAAAGAACCCAACTGTGTTAATGAAATATATACCTAAGCAAATGAGATATTTTAAAAATAGTTTCAGAAAATCACATAACAAAGTGAAAACTTAAAACATATTCCAACACTGATTTTCAAGAATTATGCAAAATCCCACTCCCCAGACATCCTTTTAATACATATATGGAAAGCTGTGAATCTGAAGTGTCTGATGGACAGTAGAGAGCCCTTGGAGCCTTTGGAGCCTATCTCTGACCACAGATATATCAGTTAGAGCTACTAGGAAGCTGTGGCAATTGTCCAGGTAAATGTTGTTGTGGGTCTGAATTAGGACAGTGGTAATAGCAACAAAGATCATGCCAAATATTTAGAAGTTAAAAATGGCAGGACTTGTGATGAGTTGAGGATTATAAAGTGGAGTGGGGAGAGAGAGTGAGGCGGTTTTGTTTGTGGTTAAGGCCAAGGACTTCAGAGACAGAGGGTTAGAGCTTCAGCTCTGCCACTTGTCAGCTGTGTGACCATGGACAACTTATTTTCCCTGCTGAGCCTCAGGTTCCTCATCAGAAATAGTGTTGCCACCATAAATTTGTATGAGGGTTAAATGAGCTCATATATAATGGGGATTAACACAGTGCCTGGCAAAGAGCAAGTGCTCAATAAATCCTAGAAGGTTTTAAGATTATTCCAGGTTTCTGGCCTGGGTGGGAAGAGAGAGAGGGAGGGAAGGTGGGAGGGAGGAAGGAAAGAGAAGGAATGTGGTGTGAGGAATTTTATTCATTATTTTTAAAATATGCTATTCCTATTTCTTTCTATTTGTGTTTATTTCTTAATGGATTGCAATGTTTTCTGTTTATACTCTCTTTGTAACAAGTTGTCATGCATATCAAAGGATACCTTTTCCTTATCCTTTCCACACACAAACATGGAGATCCATTCCCTGGGTAAAGTACTTCTCATTCTTTAAGAAGCAGCTCGCAGCTACCTCCTCTGCTCCTCTGGGACACCACCTTTGCCTCCTCATATAGAACAGAACACCTCCTCCTTTGTGCCACAGGTGTACCTACTACTAATTGACACACACAACCTGATTGCATTTATTTATCTATTTACTTGTCCCCCTCTTCCAGAGAGAGTTGCTTGAGTAGCGATATGTTACCAACCTTCCCATCTCAATTACCTAGTTTAGGACTTAGCACAAAGTAAGTGTTCCACAACTTTATTCCTCTAAAAAAACTATGTCCCAGATAGTAATGCAAGATACTTTAATACCAGAAATAAATAAATGCCTCCTCTTAAATTACCAACAATTTGGACAAATTTACTAAGGGCTGGACACTATGACAGACACTATAAAGTAAATTACATTCTTTCTGTCTTCAAAAATCTAAAAATACAATTAAAGAGCGAAGATATAAACATGAGAAAGATTAAATAACAATAATACTTCTCAATAAAAGTTCAGAATAACCAGGTCAAAATCATTATCGAGTTCAGAGAATAACAAAATTACTTCCATCTGCCATGGTTAAGGATGACTTTGCAGCATTTTTAGGATTTGAATAAGTAAGGACTTCCAGAGAAAAGGTATTACTGGTGAAGAGGGCAAATCAGGAGGGCAAGAAAGGTGGGAAAACACAGCTTGGTTTCTGGATATGTGAAAAATCTAGTTGGCTACAGTAAGCATTTATATATGATGTCTGGGGGAGGGGGAGGAGAAAGAACGCTGAAAAAGCTATGGAGTTCCAGTGAGTACTGGGGACCCAGGGGTTGGGATATTTTCCTGGAAGTGCTTTAGGAAGACACACTTGGTGGTGATGAACTTGGAAGGGGGAGGCCAGCAAAAAGGATACCAATTAATAATCCAGAGCCTGGGTTCTGTCAAACATTGTGCTTTATGAACATTAAATTTCATTGTTACCCTAATCCTATAAGGTGGCTGTACCAGCTCCATTTTATTTACCCAAGCTGGTTAGTGAGAGATACAGAATTTGATCCCATGGTGTTTAACTCAAAAACTCATTCTGGATCAGATGTGTGCTGCTTCTCAGACACGGCATGAAAGGAACTGTGGGGATGGCAAGGAGGGACTCCCTCCCCAGAGTTATGAAGATAGCTGAATGCACAACACTCGACATTAGACAGATGAGAGTGAGAGCAGTTTATAAGTCACATATATTCATTCCAGGAAGCAGAGGACACTGCATGTCATGTTAGGGCCACGTGGGTGAACACCTAGGGGCTGTGGGAAGTGGCTCGGTAGTATCCAGAGGGTGAAGTGCCTCCTGGTTCCCAAAGGAGGATGTGATTGGCTTGTTTGACTAATTCCACAGGCTGGTAGAAAACTGAAGCCCACTATTCAGGGATAAGCAGGAACTTTGCCTGGTTCTCGTGATAAGGAGGGTTATTTGGCTAGAGGGGTTTATCCTCAGGAGCAGGGTAGGAAGGGGACCTGTAGTTAGTCCCTTCAAGGTCCTCCTAGTTTTCCCTAAATATCTACGCACACATATCATCAAACAGGTCTTATACCATAAGGGGACACATACATACGAGAGAAATGAAAACAAAAGTAAAACAAGGAGGATTCAGTGACTCATTGGATGTGTGGGAAAGGAAGTAAAAATAAATTCCAAGCCTTCATGTCTGAGGGATGAGAAAATGATGAGATTAATATAGATAGGCAGGAAAGGGAATAGTTTTAGGGGCAGCAAAAAGATGAGTCCAACATTAAATGAGTTTCAGATGGTAGCAGGGCATTTGAGTGGATATGTCTGGAGGTTGGAGATTTTGAGGATGAAAGCTCTAGTTGTTCTTTCCCCAGCTGGAATGCAGCAATGGCACCATGATGGAAGATAAAAATGCCCATAGAAATCTAGCCTCAACCTTCCTTCCCAATGTTTTCTCCAAGTTAAAACATTAAAGGGGACTTCCGGGGAAGTTGATGGAGTAGGGAATTCCAGGACTCAGTCCTTCCACCAAAGCAGCTATTTAACAGGCAGGAACTTCTGAAACAACTCTTCTTCTGGGGCTCCGGAGTGCCAGCATCCAGGGAAGAGCAAGAGGAAGAGACTGATAAAGTACAGTAAACTCACAACTTCTCTAATTAAAAAAAAATACACTAGAGGCATCCAACAGGAGATTTGAACAGGCAGAAGAAAGAATCAGCAAACTAGAAGACATGACAATCAAAATTGTAGAGTTAGAAGAACAGATAGAGAAAAGAATAGAAAATATTGAGCAGTGTCTCAGGGATTTGAGTGACAGCATGAAGCACACAAACATATGTGTCATGGGTGTCCCAGAAGAAGAGAAGGGAAAAGGGCAGAAAGAATATCTGAGGAAATAATAGCAAAAAGAAAAAAAAGAATTTTTTAAAAATTGTACATATTCTGAAGAGTTTAGATATTATGGTTTAATAAAGTAGTCAATTTTTTGATCAACCAAGACTTTCCTGCCTTCTGATGCCAATTTATGCTCAACTACCTTTTTCCCCCTAACAACTCAAAGTGTGAAAACATATGTTTTCCTCTGCCTGTACCCTGTCCACAGCATTTCCTGTAAAATTCCATCCTTCAGCAGTTAACTTATAGCTTTAGAATGAGACAGATCTTAAAATAAATGTTTGAGGGCTTAAGGCAAACAGTGGGTTCCTAAAGTAAATATATCATGAAGCCAAACATTTCAGAAAATATTCAAGTTCCATACTTTTGCCTTTCCTAAAGGAGTCTTTTGAGGACTTTTGCTTTTTTTCTTTCCATTTAAAAAAATATGAAGTTTGTGCAGTGATCATTTCCCCTAAGGTTGCAAATGTAGGCAAGCTATACTTGACCCTCCAAGAAAGATACACAAAACCTAAGTATTCAGCACACTCTGGAAAAATGAGCCATTTCCTAAGCAGCCTCTGCACTGTTGGAATAAATTTTAATACCAAATTTAATGTATGCCTTACTGTGGAAATAAAAGAAAGTTTTTAAAACTCAATAATCTTTTATTTCTAATAATAGTATGATCCAGTAATAGATAACGTGGCTAAAAAGTAGGTGGCAAAATGTTTTTCCATATATGTTCCACAACCTCAAAAACAAATCCAAAGAATAGAATGAATAGAATATCTCATATTCTGTCAAAGCCTCTAATAATAAAGACAGAAATGGGAATGGAATTCGTGATTTTAGCACAGGTGGATTCAATTAGGAAAAAATATGCTTTCTGGATCCAGAATTGTAAAGTCTAAAAGATACATTTTTGAGTGAAATGCAAGAGGGATATTCTTTCATTGATAGCAGCACTTTTGAGTATAGCTTAAAGGATAAACAGGAGAGGGAGACAGCAAAGCACAAAAAATCAGCTACGGAAGTTGATTTTTGCAGTTGTGGACACCGTGTAACTTACTTCAGGAGGTGACTGGTATTATAAAATATGTTTCTCTTCTGCAGGAGTTTAGCAATGTTTGGATTTCACTCCCACGTCTTCCCATTTCCGAATGTGGAGTCTGTGTGAGGATAAATGTCCAAGGGGGATATTTGTACGAGCAGGCTGTACGTGGCGACTAAAAAAGAATCACATACATGCAACCCCAGCCAGGCTTTAGAAACTCCAGAGACTACTAAGTAGTCTTTTCAAAGGATAGTGATATTCTACAACTGGAATCCCAAAACACCACTCATTAAAGAAATATTGAGTTCAAAATCAACAAATGGTATGAATTATTTAGATACAGGGCAAGGGGTATTAAAAGTAACCCTCGATTATATATGCATAATAATTGGAGAGTTGGGAAATGCCAAAATATCTGACAATAGAAGAATTAATGGGCAATTTATGTTACACCAACTTTCCGAAATGTTATGCAGGTATTAAAGATGATTGAGAAACCTAAAATGAAACTTTAAATCCATGATTTACTCATTGCTGATAAAGAAGAACACGAGTGTGTATATCATTTACAATTATGGAAAAAATATGTTTTTACATAAAGGCTGGATGGGAGACTAACAAATAAAAACTGTTTCGATGGTTGTATAATGGAATTTTTAATATTTTGATTTGCTATAGTTTTATATTATAATTTTAAAACTGTTCATGAGCATCTATTATATTATGTTCATATGGCTAACATAAAACTAGAAATTTACAATTCAAAATTAAGCAATCTTTTTTCTTCAGTAAAGAGGCAGAAGAAGAAAACATTTTGCTGGGCTTAACTCCTGTCTCTGCCACAGTGTTAGTTGCATAATCTCAGGTAAACTACTCAATCTTTCTGTACTTTACTTCTCTCCTTCATAAAATGGAAAAACCAATGGAACCAGTTTCTCATGGTTATTGTCAAGATTAAAGGAGATAATCCATTGAAAACCTTAACAGGGTGCTTGGCACATAGGAAATTTCAATAAATGGCAGCTATGATATTTAATAATCAAAGCATAAAGCACATTCTAAACATATATGTGTGTTACATATATGTTTAGATGTGTAAAGGCACTGAGCACATGCCTTATAAATATGCCCAACAAGCAGGAGCTATCACGCAGTACCAATATAGCTAAATTTACTTATTTATTGAGCATGAACACATACTGTATGGCAGGAATTCTGCTAAGAAGCTTACACACATATACTATACATTATATGTCATGTTATTTTTCTATATTACAAAAATCTTACAAAAACTCGGAAACTTAGGAATTATTATCCTCATTTTACAGATAAAGAATAAAGACTTAGAGAAGTTAAGCACCTTCCCCAACATCCCAGAGCTACTAAATAGCAGAGCCAGACATAGAACAAGGCAAGGCTAACGATACTGAAGTCCAAGCTCTCAACCCCTAGCTATACTCCTCCAATAAACTCACAGTTCAGCTCAGCATATGCCTCATCAGTACAGTGGCACTCAATAAAATGGGGGGAGGGGCTCCAGTTATTCCTTCAATCACCTTCAAGGCTGTGAAGTTTCTTATCTTCTTGGTAAGAATCCTGGTCTCCTCACCTCTGCTGCTTTCAGCAAAGCCAATTGGACTACCTTAAATGTTGATAAATGAGGATGAAGGTAATGAGGTCTGCCCCAACTGATGTTAAGGGAAAATAATTCCCTATTTTAAAAATTGTGCAGAGAAAACACTTTCTCTACAAATAAATCGTTTTGACTATTTAACAATATTAAATAAGTTCACTTTTACTCCTGGCATGTCACTAAGTCTTTAATGTGCTACTATGAACTTGGGATCTTCAAGAGAAGGATTTAACTTGCAGCATTTCCAAGGGTTTTGTTTTTTGTTATTTTGTTTTTTTGTCCCAGAACCCTTTGTTCTGGGAGACCAATTAACACCTTCTGGAATGAGTGTTCCTGGGAGTCCATTCTGGGATGCTGATGTAAGGGAAAAAGCCACAGCCAGGCATCAGGAGAATGGAGTTCGGGTCCCAGCCCTCTGCACACTCAGTGTGATCTTAGGCAACTGCTTTGGGCCTTGGTTTCCTCCTATAAAATAAGGAAATGTCGTCTAATATCTGTGGTGGTGCAGAATGTCTTTCTGTATCAAATGTCTGGAAAAACCTACCCACATGAATACTCTGCATGACAGATGCTATCCTTCCAGATGAAAGAGAACTGGTTAATGCAGGAACAAGTGTTTCAAGGATTGAAGCAGGCATTGTTTGTTCTCAGCATAACACAGGAGGAATGTAAGAATTACAAAGCTTATAATTAGCAACCTAATAGGACTCAGGAAAAATATCCTTATGCCAGGCAACACACAGATGCTATGCTCAGAAAGCAATCTCAAGTGTTTTCATTGTGGAATTTCTCACTTTGCTTACCCAGCCTTACCTCCCACCACTCTCCAACACTTTCCCTCAGCTCCAGCCAAGCCAATCTCCCACAACAACCAAGCCTGCCCCACCTAAACCGCTGACTCCCCTCCATGTAATGCTCCACCCTTCTGCCGAAAGCAGTGCTCTTACCCCTGAGCATGAAGCCTCCCTCGACTCAAGCTTCTTGAGGATTCCAGCTCTGCCTTATTCTTGTATTTCTAGTTTCTTATATAGTGCTGGACACATTGTAAAGACGAAACGATAACACCAGCTCACAGTACGCTTTTCTACCTCCATAAGCATACAAATTATATTTAAAGCTATAATCTCTTAGGTATGATCACATTTCCTACACTTTTACGGGTGTAGTGGTACCTCTTCTAACAGATGATAAAATACTGTTTTATTCTTGCATTTGCCATAATACTTAGCTTAGTATGCAAGTAGAAAGCATTCCTTAAATACTTGTTGATTGGCTATTTCACTGTAGCCTTTCTCTTGGGAATCATCATAATGTTAATAATATTACAAGTTATTAAGGGATAATTATATACAGGGACTGTGATTAGCACTTTACATACATTCTTTTATTTATTCCTCATAATTAACTATGATATAGATAATATCTACATTTTGTAGGTGACAAAGCTAAAGAGTAGTGAAGTTAAAGGTCATGCAGCTGCTAAGAATAAAGTGACTATATAATTTATCATCAACCAGGACATAAATGAGTATGAGTAAAAACACTAAAAATCATTAAAATTACTTTACCTTTTAAAATATTTATTGACTGGCTGACAATTGATTATATTATATCAGTAAATCTATAAAATAGTTTTATTCAAAAATTACTTTGAAATTTCAAATTCTTTTTAAAATAAAAGTACAATATATCTATATATATAAAGCAAAATTGAAAAAAACTTTTTTTGATTAGCTGAACATTAAAAATAGCATAAGCAGGGGGATCCAATCTTCCTCTAGAAACTGTGGGAAGGTACGCAGACTTCCCAGGCATAAGGGAAGCCGGGGTGTCACAAGGGTGATAGAAGAGGTTGACTGGAGAGGGAGGGATCCCAGCTGGGCACTGAGGAAAGGGGAGCCACTCACCGAACCCCAAAGAAGAAGGGAGCTTACCAGCCGGCACAGGGGGAGAAGAAAATCACCTAGCCGGTCCTCTGGGAAGGAGAGCCATCAAGCCAGCCCTGGGGGAGGGGAGCCGTGCAGCCTGCTCTGGAGGACACAGGAGCTGCTGATGAGTGACCCATAGGTGGGCCTATGCCCAGCCTGCATAGGGTAGGCAGAGTCAGGCAAATCATGGCAAGAGCTAAGGGAACTTAGCCAGAGGTTTTTGGTTTTTTTCCCCTATTCCTTTATTTATTTATTTCAATTTTTTTGTTTGTTTGTTTTCTTTATCCAGGTACTTGTGGAGAGGCTGCCTGTGGGGGATTGATTTGCAGTTAAAAGCAGCTGGAGAGGAATAGACTAGTGAGTTGCTGGTAGCCTGAGAGGGCAGCCTACATTACATGGGGAGTGGGAGGTGAAAACAGGCAGTCTGAGAGGAGGAGCTTAGCCCATCCTGGTGATCTGAGAGGGAGACCCAGATTTTTGTTTCCTTTCCTTTTGTTTTCTTTGCTTGTATGTTTCTTCTCCTCTTCCTCATTTTCTTTACTTTTTCTCCTGTTTTTCTTCTTTCTTCTCTTCCCACATTTCTTGTATTTACTACCTCAAAGAGAATGAAAATGAGAGCACAACATATCAAAATTTATGGGATGCTGCTAAATCACTGTTGAGAGGGAAATTTATAGCTCTAAATGTCTACACTAATAAAGGACAATGAGCTAAAATCAAAGACTTAACTGCACAACTGGAAGAACTAGAAAAAGAACAACAAACTAATCCTAAAGCAAGCAGAAGGAAGGAAATAATAAAGATTAGATCAGAATTAAATGAAATTAAGAATTAAAAAAATACTAGAAAGAATTAACAAAACCAAAAACTGGTTCTTTGAGAAGATTAATAAAATTTGCAAACCTGTAGCTAGATTAACAAAGAAAAAAAGAGAGAAGATACATAAAATCAGACATGAGAGGGGAAATCACCACTGACCCCACAGAAATAGAATATTAAAAGAAGATACTTTTAAAAATTGTATGCCAATAAGATGGACAATTTAGATGAAATGGTTGAATTTCTAGAAACACACAAGCAACCTACATTGACAAAAAGAAGAAAGAATAGAACTCATCAGACCAATCACAAATATTGGTATTGAACTAGTAATCAAAAACCTCTCAACCAAGATAAAAGCCAAAGACTATATGGCTTCACAAATGAATTCAAGCAATCATTCCAGAAAGAACTAATATGAATCCTGCTCAACTCTTCCAAAAAATTGAAGAGGAGGGATTATTACCTAACTCATTCTATGATGCCAGCATCATCCTAATACCAAAGGCACATAAAGATGCTACAAGAAAAGAAAACTACAGGTCAATCTCTCTAAAGAACTTAGATGCAAAAATCCTCAACAAAATATTTGCTAATTGTGTGCAAGAACACATCAACTGATTATAAATCACGATCAAGTGGGTTTTATCCTAGGTATGCAAGAATGGTTCAATATAAGAAAGTCAATCAACATAATACACCATATTAACAGATTGAAGGAAAAAATCACATGATCACCTCTAGCGATACAAAAAAGACATTCGACAAAATACAGTGCTCTTTTTTAATAAAAACACTTCAAAAGATAGGATTAGAAGGAAACTTCCTCAACATGATAAAGGGCATATATGAAAAACTCACAGCTAACAATATACTCAATGGTGAAAGGCTAAAGGCTTTCCCTCTAAATCTGGAACAAGTCAAGGATACCCACTGTCATCACTCTGATTTAACATTGTATTAGAAGTTCTTGTTCAAGCATTTAGGCAAGAAAAAGAAATAAAAAGCATCCAAATTGGAAAGGAAGAAGTAAAACTTTCACTATTTGCAGATGACATGATCCTTTACATAGAAAGCCCTGAAAAATCTACAACTAAGCTTTTACAGCAGATAAACAAGTTCAGTAAAGTGTCAGAATATAAGATCAACACAAAAAATCAGTAGCATTTCTGTACACTAATATTGAACAATCTGAAGAGGAAATCAAGAATAAAAGTCCATTTACAATAGCAACTAAAAGAATCAAATATCTAGGAATAAACTTACCTAAGTATATAAAGGACTTGAATGCAAAAAACTACAAAAAATTCCTAAAGGAAATCAAAGAAGGCCGAAATAAATGGAGAATATTCTATGCCCATCAGTTGGAAGACCAAATATCATTAAGATGTCTATCCTACTCAAATTGATTTACAAATTCAATGAAATCCCAATAAAAGTCCTAATAGCATTTTTTGCTGAACTGGAAAAGCCAATAATCAAATTTACTTGGAAGGGCAAGGGACCCTGAATAACCAAAAACATCTTGAAAAGGAAAAAAAAATTGGAGGAATCATACTACCTGACTGTAGCCATTTGGCAGTTTTATGTAATTATGAATTCCAAAAATAGATATTGGATTATGCTTGTAGACTGGTATGCTAATGTGGACATGATTAAGTTATGATTAGGGTGTTAACTGGGCCAAGTCAGTAGGGCTTGAGTTCCATCCCTTGGTGGGTGGGGGAATCAAATATAAAAGGCAAGGCAAAAGACAGAGAGAGCAGTTTTTGATGTTGGAGTTTTGATGTTGGAGAGAAGGCCCCAGGAAAGAGATGAGTCATTCACCTGAGAGTTCATAGCTGGCCTTGTGGAGAGAAGCAAAGCCTAGAGAGCCTAATAGTCTACAGCTGACCTTGTGGAGGAAACAGAGGAGCTAAGCCTGGAGAGAAACACAGCCCGGGAAGAGAGGAACCCAAGAAGCCTGAACCCTGGCAGACGTCAGCAGCTGTCTTGCTCCAACACATAAATGGACTTTGATGAGGGAAGAAACTTATGCTTTATTGCCTGGTAACTGTGGACTTCTACCCCAAATAAATGCCCTTTATGAAGACCAACCAATCTCTGGTATTTTGCATTAGCATCCCTTTGGCTGACTAATACACTGACTTTAAAGCCTACTGCAAAACTACAGTGGTCAAAACTTCATGGTATTGGCACAAGGATAGACATACTGACCAACGGAAATGAATTGAGAGTTGAAGTATAGACCCATGCATATGATATTTAACAAGTCCACCAAGCCCACTCAACTGGGACATAATAGTCTAATAAATGGGGCTTGGAGAACTAGATATCTCTATGCAAAAAAATAAAAGAGAATCACTATCTTATGCCCTATACAAAAATTAATTCAAGATGGATCAAAGACCTAAATATAAAAGCAAAGCCCATAAAGCTCCTAGAAGATAATGTAGGGAAGCATCTACAAGCTCTTGTAGCAGGAAATGGTTTAATAAACTTTACACCCAAAGTGTGAGAAATGAAAGAAAAAATAGATAAATAGGACCTCCTCAAAATTAAAAACTTTTGTGCTTCAGGGAGTTTGTCAAGAAAGTGAAATGGCATCCCACTCAGTGGGAGAAAATATTTGGGAAACACCTATCTCATAAGTGCCTAATATCTAGCATATATAAAGAAATTCTACCTCTCAAAAATGGAAGGAAAAACAACCCATTTTAAAAATGAACAAGAGATTTGAATAGACACTTTTACAAAGAGGAAATACAAAAGGCTATAAAGCACATGAATAGATGCTCAGCATCACTAGCTATTAAGGAATGGGAAATCAAAACTTCAATGAGAGAGGAGTGGATGTAGCTCAAGTGGTTTAGCGCCTGCTTCCCACATACGAGATCCCAGATTTGATCTCTAGAACCTCCTAAAAAAAAAGCAAATGAAAAACCAACTTAGTGGAGCCAGTGTAGTTCAGTTCTTGAGCACCGCTTTCCCACATATGAGGTCACGGGTCCAATCACTGGCCCCAATACCTCAAAAAAAAAAAAAAATGATATATCATTTTATACCTATTAGACTGGCAGCTATTAAAAAAGAAAACTACAAGTATTGGAGAGGATATGGAAGAATAGGAACACTCATCCACTGCTGATGGGAATGTGGAATGGTGCAGGCACTGTGGAGGATGGTTTGGCAGTTCCTCAGGAAGTGAAGTATACAATTGCCATATGATCCAGCAATGCTACTACTAGGTATATACCCAGAAGAATTGAAAGCAGGGATGTGAACAGATGTATGTACACCAATGTTCATCATGGCATTTTTCACAATTGCCAAAAGTTGGAAGCAACTGAAGTGTCCATCAACAGATGAATGGATAAACAAACTGTGGTATATACGTGCGATGGAATATTACTCAGCTGTAAGAAGAAATGAAGTATTGACACATGCGACAACATGGATGAATCTCAAAGACATTATGAGTGAAGTAAGCCAGTCACTAAAGGACAAATATTGTTCATGATGGGGGAGGTTTGGCAGTTGATGGGGGTGATGGGGGTGCAGCAATATGAATGGGGTCGATGATGCTAGCGTATGAGTGTGAGAGGTGTTGAGGGGGTTGGGTTATCCATAGAGCTGGGGTGGGATGGGGGTCACTGGAGAAAGGAACAGTTGAACTCTGGGTAGGTAGAGGACTGTGGTTGAGATTACAATTGTGGGAGTGTTCTTTTGACAACTATGGCTAAGGAGGTCACTGGTGCAGGGTATTGGTGGTGGGAGGGGGTGTGGGGAAGGATGCACCTAAAGCATGCCTCTATGGAATATGAATGTGTTCATGTGGTCATAGGGTGTTATCTCACTGGGTAGAGACCCACACAAAACCAACAAAATATCAAATTCCTTTCCTGGGGATTCCTGATACAGTCTCTACTAGAGTGGCATAAGAGTGTCAAATAAAAGAAAACGGACGAAATGACGAACCATCGATATTAATGCTTATACTCATGAACCTTATTCTTGTAAAACTGAAACTTAACTTAATAATATCTATTGCCTAAGAGCTACCTCCTGAAAACCTCCTTGTTACTCAAATGTGGCCTCTCTCTAAGCCTAACTCAGCATGGGTTGTGACTCCCGGAGATAAGCCTCCCTAACACTGAGGAATTATGACCAAGCATCAGCCAGTGATGCATTTGGAAAAAGACCTTGACCAAAGGGGGAAACATTAACTACAAAAGAGTTTTTATGGCTAAGAAATTTCAAAGTGAGTCGGGAGGTCATTCCAGAGGCTACCTTTATTCACATCTCAGGCAGATCTCACTAACTGCCCCAGTAAACAAAGCCTCAAAAAAAAGGTGCTCTCAAGAGTTCTAGAGACATCTGGACACTATAGGCAAGGCACACATCCCCATGAAATCTGCATCCCATTGGTGAGCCTTACCTTGGAATATATGATAACCTATTTCCTAACTGTAACAGTTAGGTTTTTTAATAATTTCCCTCAGAAGATTCTTTTACACCTTTTATTTGAAACTATAATTAGCAATATACTCATTAAATATATATCCCAGAGACTTAAATCTTCAGTCTGTCCATATGCCAGTTGAGCCCTGAATCTCAGCAGAGTTGCAGCCAACACCTACTCTCCAGTTCATTGGACTCACCCACAAAATGATGATGATGGACAACACCCATACCAAAAAGCAAAGAGTATCTACAACTGCAAGCAAAACAGTTTCTTCCATCTTCCTCATAAGGTCTAAGGCTTCTATCAATCTGAAGCAGGGAGGGCATCACCATCACAAAATCCTCAAGATTGGGAAATGAACAAACATAAGGGGGGAATGTGACCATGGACTAAAGTGAACTTATTATTTTTGTAGCAATGGAAAAACTTGTGACATTGATATAAAGATAGTGGTTACCATAGGTCCTGAGGGGTAGGGGAGGGAAGAATCGGTAGAACATAGGGCATTTTTAGGACATTGGAATTGATCTGTATGATTTTGCAGTAACAGATACAAGCCATTATACATTTTGTCAAAACTAAAATTGTACAGTTAAAAGTATAAACCATAAAGAAAACTATTGACCATGGTTAGCAGCAATGCTCCAATATTTGTTCATCAGTTGTAACAAATGTACCATACTCATGTAAGATGTTATTAAGAGGGGAAAATGTGAGAGGGAGAGGGGAGGTATATGGGAATACCCTATATTTTCAATGTAACTTTTCTGTAACCTAAAACTTCTTTAAAAATAAAGTGAAAAAAAAAATAGCATAAAAAGAATAATTATTCTTGGTATGTATTTGTGCACTCTAATCCATTTCTTAGCCATTTCCATTTCTAAAATTGTGTTATGATATTTTTCTGAAGAATGTGTTTTTCTCATTATGGTCTTATTATTTTTATGTTCTTCATAAAATTTACTGCAACTGTCTTCAAAATGGTATGTTATGATAAGCAAATTTGAAATTGTGACAGCTCAATGTACTTTTCTGTGTGGACCATACTTTTTAAAATTGATAAAATACTCTTTCTAGAGATTTGGATATACTCAGAGAAACATCTCTCAAATGAAAGCTAGTCTCATTTTTATTTTTATTTTATTTTTGTGTTGAAATGTATAATTTTTGCAATCCAAATATTTTCACAATTACTGTCATTTTGCCTCCATTCAGAAAAATATTTTCCACAATTCTCTGAGTAAAAGCTTTGAAAGTAAGTTGTCTCTATGATCTTCTGAATGTTTTTCCAAATTTAAACACTGCCAAATTTTAGGACCTCTCAATTCCATTCCAATTCCAATACACAATGAAAATGTGTCCAATTAAAATGGGAGTTTCATCAAAAGATTCTTGCCACAAATCAAGATATTCTAAAACACAATTATAGAACTTATAAATTAAATCTTTAATCCACTAGAGTTTGTGTCAATTTGTTCAGTTTCTCCTTTAATTTATGGATACAAACTTCATTGTTTTTACATTTGCAAGCTTTTTTTTTCAATAATTGAAATTTTTAAAAATTTTCGACTTTAGATTACAGAAAAGTTACATTGAAAATATAGGGGAGTCCCATAAACCCCACCCCTCTCCCTCTCACATTTTCCTCTATTAATAATATCTTACGTTACTGTGGTACATTTGTTACAACTGATGAACAATATTGGAGCATTGCTATGAACCATGGTGTATTAGTCTGCCAATGGGCTGCCAATGCAAAGTACCAGAAATCTGTTGGCTTTTATAAAGGGTATTTAATTGGGGTAAAAGCTTACAGTTCCAAGGTCATAAAAAGTCTGACTCAAGGCAATATAAGAGGTGCTTTCTTGCCATGTGTTGAAGCAAGATGGCAGGCGATCTCTGCCTGGTCTCTCCTTCCTCTCCAGACTTCCTCTCTTCCTCTTCCTCCTGAGCCTCATGGTCCCAGCCTCTTGAGGCTTCTCCTTTCTATCACATGGCAGGATCAGAAATGACAGAGTTCTCTCTTCCTGTGTGTCTGTCTCTGTGTGAGTCCATTTTTATCAGACCCAACAACGGGGCTAGGATGCAACCTGAGTCATGCCTTACTGATGTGGTAGAATTAAAAAGCCCTCAAAGCAATCTTAACAGGTATTCTAATCTAAGGTCCTTCAACTGAATTTAATACAATCAATGGGTATCACACCCAGAGGAATAGATTTGTTTACAAATATAATTTTTCTCTTTTGGGGATTCATAAATAATCTCAAACTACCACATATGGTTTAGTTTACATTATGATTTACACTTTGCACCGTACAATTTTAATAGGTTTTGAGAAAATGTATAATGGCCTGCATCTGTCATTGCAATATCAAGCAAAACAATTCTAATGTCCTAAAAATGCCCTATATTCCACCGATTCTTCCCTCCCCCCTCCCCACAATTTGATTAAAAGCTTAAAGCTGAAGTTTTTGGCACACCATCCATTACAAACATTAGAAACAAAGACTTCCAAACAATTTAAATAAAATGCAACTGACATTCAGAAGACATATTTGCAAGAAGTACAAAATGTTTAAATCACTTTGATTGGTTTAAGTTCAAACATTTCTAAAATCTGATTGCAGGTAGGCAGCACAAAGAGAAGTATGCATTACCATTTTAAGTAATTATTTATCAATATGTGCTTTTTCACAAAAAAATTATATATTTCACTTATTTTGAATGTATATTCATACAAATAATTCTAAATTTGGCAACTAGTTGTCTGTATCACTCTGCTCTGTAAGATTCTGAATTTCATAAGAATGCTGTGTGTACCATGACAAGGTGCTCTTCTAAGATTTGCATTCATAATATCAAATATGTTATATTCATTGCAGAACTTTTTAGCTGCATTTACAATAGCCTTTACCATGCAAAGTGTAAAGTTGTACCATAAAGTTTCTCCTTCATTCCTAGTGTCGCCTATCTTTATTTCTCCTCAAAGCCTCATTTAAGAAGAATCCTAAACAATTTACTTTTGTATCTTCTACAATTTTGAATTTTACATTTATAGCAACTCTTAATTTTTATGTTCTTAAAAATAACTTTGAATTGAAACAAAGCTTTGAGTGGACCTTAGTACAGGTTTTGGCACATCTTTAGAGTTTATAAATTTGTTAATGCTTTTTTGGATTCTTTGGAAGAAGAAATGGTTTTAAATTTATTTTCATCTAAAGCTTAATTAACCCAATTACTCTCTTCTGCAAATGTTACATTGTAAAATAGCTAAAGTATAAAAGCATATCAGGAACTTTACTATTAACCAAACACCCTTTTCTACAATAAGAAATTGAAATCACCTTGTCTGCAAAAAGCAAGTTGAATTTGTTTGAAATTATAAACAGTAAGCTAATAAAAGCCATGTTTTTGAGAATTGAGTTGTCTTCAACAGTAAAAAGTTAACATTAGAAAGCAAACAAGTCAACAATTATCTAGGTCATTTTGTATAACTCAAGGAATATTTTTTTTAAGTCTTTAGTACATTTCTTTGTATAAAGAGTAAACAAAGTACATAAAGAGTGGCCACAGGTTTGACGTAGGCAGAGACCTTGGTGGTGTAGGGCTATTGAACAAATTAAATGGCATGTTTGTTGTTTCCACTGAACTAATCCTGTCCAATTTTTCAGGCTAAAAAAGTGAAAAGTAACTATAGTGAACAAATGCTAGACAGCATAAACAAAAGGTATTTTAGACTCTTGGTCATAAAGGTCTTTATGGTTCACACTGAATCAGATTCTAAACAGTTTTGATTACCCAGCTACCGTTAAGCAAAGTGAAAATTGAAGGAGCAGGTTTTGAATCTGTAGAATATTCTATCTTGATATTTTAACTCACAAACTGTAATATAATCATGCTACAAGAAGTGGTCTCATTTTATAGCTTGAAGAAAATGAAGAGCATCTTCAGTGCACTCCAGTGAAAAACACCATCCCCATCCTTCCCTACCTCACCCTGCTGTCAGAGCTGCTAGACAGCTACACAACCCAAATATGAACAATTCAACTTTAAAGCATCTAATGGCTCCTCGTCAATTATCAAATTAACTACAGCCTCCTGAGCATGACGCACAGCACCCCCACCATCACACCCAGTTTGCTTTTCAGCCTCTTGCTGTAGCCACATGCAATGGCTCCCATTTCTCTGCCTGTGCTTGTGGTGCTTCTCGTACCTGAAGCATTCTTTCCCATCTGCTCTGCCAGTTCTTACTCAGGATCCAAGACCCAGATCAAATGTAACCTCTTCTCTGTAGAGAACTAATCATGTCTTCATTTTCAATCCTCTAACACCTTATACATAACTCTGTGATGGAGGTTTCTAAAAAAATTTTATGATTATTTTTAGATAATTGTATCCTCATCCAGACAGTAAATTTCTAAAGAGAGAGAGAGAGAGAGAGAGATTTCTACGATTAATGTTTGTCTTTCTAGTGATCCCTTGATCATTTCTTTTCACTCAAGTAGATTCCTTTAAAAATAAAAAAGCTTCTTTATTTACAAACTTTCTATTTAGACATTCCTATAGAAATGAGCAAAGCTATGCCTCAGAACAAAAGTTTCTCATGAATAGATGATGTTAGTGATTGTAGCCAGTTGTTATAAAATTTGCTATTGTGGAATTCATTCGTTTATTTGTGCTTTCTGTATTTGTGATTCATTTTTAATTGCTTTCCAAACAGTAAGAATTTTATAAGGTTCTGTAAGTGCAAACGTAATGACAATGTTGAAAGTGCTATTAAAGGTATAAAATTACAAGGAAAATAAAAGAAAAAAAAATTAAAAATTGAAAGTGGAGAGAACATGGCAAACATATAGACATAAAAGATAAGGTTTTTGATAATGGAAATAATTGTGGAAAATAAAGTTCAATCTATAGATGTCAGAATCTTGCTGTGCCTATGCCGTGACAATAATTCAAATAATCAATGAGTTCCGTAAGAACTGAGGCCGTGTTGACTTTTCAGTTTTGTTCACTGTGCCTGGCATATCATGTGTGCTCTGTAAATATTTATTGAATAAGTTAATGAATCAATCAATCAAACAAAGACAAGGAAATGTAATTGGCCAAATAGACATTTTAGTGTGTATCATTGTCTCTTAAAGACTAAAAGGGAAAACTTAAAGGTGAACTTACTAGTGAAATTTTTTAGCTATCTGTCAATAATACAATAGATCAAGTTCCTTTAAAATCTTTAGAACAAGAGAGCATGTGGCAAGGTGGTAGTGTGGACACCATTGTCACTAAGGAGTTCCCTACCACGTTAGAGGAAGGATGGACATATGTCAAGGGTGTCTCACAAGTGATTGCTTTTTAAAAAGATGCCTGAAAAAATTATCAACAAGAATTACAGGATCACATTGTTTGACAAGATGAGCAAACAAAATTGATTTTCTCTTCCTCACAAGTCCCCATCCCACTGGGTGGAAGAGAGTGACAACTTAACCTTTCAGAATAGGGCATCTTATCTTCTCCAAGTATAAAGAGACTCTGTCCTGTGATTTTATGTCTAGGATTTGGATTAAAGAGGGGAGAGGGATGGGTTGGCATGGTTCCACTGGTGAGTGGAGGTGCAGGAATCCAAATGTAACAGTCCTTGTCTTGCCCTCTGTCTTTGGGATCTCTGATTACCATGGTGCTGTGTCTGGTTAGCCTGGTCATTGGATATCCTGCTGGCCTCCAGGCAGCTGGGTAGCTGGTGTTCTCTTCTTTGCCTTCCTGCTGATGACTTTCACTTGTACTGTGGCGCTCCTATGAGGTCTGCCTATGACCTCTATTCAGTCCCAGTCTCAACAGGGATGACTTTCTGTAGTCCTTGGGAAACATCCATTTTCCTCTGTTATAGTAAGTCCCTCCAGCAAGTTCACCATCCAAACTCTTAATTACATTCTACTTCTCTCCTCAAAGCATGTCAGAATTACTGGGTCCCTTCCATGACACCCAGGGTCCAAGTTTAGCTTGAGAATTTTGTCAGGCTGGCCTCTCTATACATCTTCTGCTACTGCTCCATGAATGTGCACCACAGTATACCCCTGCCCATTGTTTTGATACCATACTCTAAGGCAGTCTTTTTCCAAACTTACTAAAGAGAAGTGATCTAATCTTCCTCCGCTTTTGACTTTTCTTTTAACCTAAGCAACACAGTTTTTCCCCTAATATTTGGGTCCAGAGTGGGAAGTCTTATCACCTATTTTACTTGCTTCTGTTCCCTTCCCACATTCCCCCAGGAGAAGCAATTGGCTTCCTTCTTCCTCTCTGGTTAGAACTTAGTCTACATTTTGCTCTACTTCTTCCCAAGAGAAGACTGCCTAGTTCAGTCTTAATGACAAAGTTATCCTTTATTTACCATGGGAAAAACCCATGAGATGAATCAGCCGACTGGGGGTCTTTGTAAGGAAATTGTTAAATTGTTTATATCTAAGAATTACAGAAAACAAAAGATCATTAGTTGAGTGTGTTATCTCTACTTTTATGGTTTTAAAACTCAAACAACTCACATTCCTTTTTGACACCTAATCTGTAGAAGAAAACCTCCTATAATCAACCAGGACAAAATTATTTGTGAGAAACTTTGTGGCCATATAAATTATTTACTAGTATCATGAAAGTTTAAGATTCAGGTGTAATATATAGCATAAATAACAATTGCTTAATATGACACCACGAAACTAGGAATCTGGCCATCTTTTATTCCTATTAACCTACATAAATTCCTTCAGCTCTGTCCTAGGTAAGTTCTATTATCTAAATTTAAAGAAATGAAGGAAAGTTCCAAACCTGTGTTTAATACATGCTTGTTTTAACATTTGAACAGAGATATATATGCACAGCAAAACCTATCACATTTTGTAAGCCATTTACAAATAAATCATTAGCAGCTCAGGGAAGAGTAATAAAATAAACTACTATTGAAAAACAGTTTAAAATAACAAAATTATTAGCTTCTTTCCACACTGAAAGGATTAACCAAATAAAGAAAAATAACAGTCAAGAACTGATTGTACAGCTTGAGAACTATTGATTCCATCTTCACATTTCTGAAAAAGTTTTTCATGTTTTGCTTTCTACTTCATTTTCTATTTGCATTTTTGGATAAGACACATAATAGATGTATAATATGATTTAAAACATAAATAGACTTTTAGTGCCCTAGGCAATCTTTCTCTATCTGGGATTCCAAAAGATTGAATCACCCTATGCATTAACAATGTCAATTTCATCGTTTCTGTGCTGCGGGTTGGAGACATAGAGATGGTTAGGACATAATGAGTATTATTATTTAGTTGGGTGTTAGGAAATACAATTTGAAAAGATTTCTTTTATAAAGGAGGCAACGGGAAGCGACAAATAAAGAAAACCCCTCACTGATGGGCTGCTCTAATAAATACTGGTTCAGTCTTCGAATGCAGAGCAGAGGATGCTGTACCATGAAGAAGCAAATGCAGAGGATGCTGTATCATGAAGAAGCAAATATGGGCCTTGAGATCATACAGGTCTGATTTCCTCTCTGATTCTGCCACATACTATGACACATAATAACATTCTGCGTATGTTTCCTTGTCTACCAAATGGAATCATAATGCTGATCAAAGTTGTTGAGAACTAAATAAGAAGTCAATGTTAAAAGCTTATCAAACTGACTGGCTCAGATGCATCATTTCTCTCTTCAAAGACCTTATGTAGATTATGTTATCTCCCTTCTATCCCTCAGAGCTGTATGTGGTCCTCTGAATTTGCTCTCTTTCTGTGAGAAGATTGTATAGCTCATTTGTTCTAGAATATATTTCTTTGTTGTATGGGGATTGAGAAGAAGGACCAGAAGGAGCAAGACATGGTGGGCCATGGAGAATCGATTGGTTTATGATTGAGAAGCTCTGTTCCAGAATCATATACTATATATTGCTATGTTTTTATATGATATATAATAACATAGTAACCACATACATAAGTTTTACTTTATCTCATTTTATAGTGCCTCTATGGGTTAAAACTTTAATCTGTTAAACACTTTCAGATGAAGAATTTAACTTTATTTTTCCCTTTCCTCAGCATGTTTTATATGGAATCTGTTCATTTCTGTTTTCCCCATCTGGAGATTTGGTGAATTCAGCAAGTAAATTTGGTTTCTTGAATCTCCTTATTCACATTTGGTTTAATCATGTAAAAATGTCACTATATAAAAAGACCTGGAGTCTTAAAAATAATAATAATTAATCAAATAAGAAATTAATCCATTGGCTGGTATTTATAACTTTTTACCAGTCGCTGAAAATGATCCACTTGTAAAAATTAAGGACAAACAACATTTGAATCCATTGAATTAAACTTACCTTAATAAAAACCAAATCCAGTTGAAAACCAAGATCCAGAATCTGTAGCCCAGAATAACAACAACTATTGCCATTTAAGAATGCCATTCTTTTTTCCTCAAAATAGTGGTTTTTACCACCCACCATCTGACCTTCTATGTATGATCCTAACAACCTCCTCTAAAATAAAAAAAAAGCAGGGGGCGGAGATAAATGCAAGGCCCATTGAATTCTATGAACTTGAGAATTCTGGTGCTTTTTGCATTATAAGAAAAATAAGATTTATCAAACATGCGTACATTTGTGTTTGTGTGTGTGTTTGCGTGTGTATGAGAGAGACAGAGAGAGAGACTGACAGATTGAATATAACCAGAAAAAATGTCTGGAAAAGTGCACCAAAAGCTGTTAACAGTCCTCAACTCTGAAGAGTAAAATGACAAAGCGGATAATTTATTTATTTTTTGCCTTTTCCTGACATATGCTACTTTTGCAAATTGTTTAAATAAAGGAAAAATATTTTATGGTGCACATAACATAACATAACAACCTACATTAGAAATTTAATCATCTCAGTAAATGAAACCATCACTAGCCATTTTGCTTAAGTGCAAAACTTAGGAGTCCTATTTGCTTCTTTCTTCTTTCTCACAGTACTTCCAGATCATCAGCAAGATCTGTTAGCTCTGCCCTCAGAACACACCCTGAAACCAATCGGTTTCTCACCTTCTCCACCACCAGCATCCTGGTCCAAACCGTGTCCTCATCTCATGTAGGCTACTGCATGAGCCTGTTAATGGATCAGGCTCCCACTCCAGCTCCTCAAAGAGCATCTACTCTAGCTGTTCAAAGTCAGCTTTTCAAGCTGCAGCCAGATTGCTCTTCTTTAAATTTAAATTACTCCATGTCAGTCCTCTGATCAAACCCTCTTCATGTTATTCTAAGAACAAAACCCAAACTCCTCATCACCACACATGATCTGGCCCTTGCCTTTCTTTCCAGTCCCATATCCTACCACTTCCTTTCTCTCTCATTCTAACCGCCCTGCTGTTCATCAAATATATTAAGTTCTTTCCTGTCAATATACTCTTTCCTCTACCTGAAATGTTTTTTTCCCAAGAATTTCTATGGTTCCTTCTTTCACTTCATTCAGTCAGTCCTTTGATTAAATGTCATTTTTTGTACAGACATGTCTTCTCCATGTCTTATCCTACTCTGGGTTTACTCAGAAGACTTCAATGACTTTGCAGCATTACAAATGATTGCTTATTTGCTTATTTTCATTGTTTCTTCAGCCTCCATTTCCAGTGCATAGGCACATGCTTGCATATGCTTGTGTGCAAATGCACACACCCACGCCCACACACTCAGCAATGGATACTTTATGAAGGCAGGGGTTTTTATCTATCTTATCTACTACTGTAACCCCAGTGCCTAGAATTGCACCTGGAACATCAAAAGACCCCAATAAATATTTGTTTACTGAATGAATAAATAAACAAATATTTCACAGATTTTGCAAACAAATATTCTTGAGGTCTTTCCAATAGCTTAAAGGCACTGGGTAAAAATTACTAAACAATCCCTTACATAGAACATGCATAAAAATGAACAAGGAAGCATGGGATTAATGGTCATACTCATAAAGTTGGAGTATTTACAACAAATTTGACAGGATATTTTAACATGATTGAAGTATTTTATTAATTATGTACTGTATTAACCCTGTGATTCTCAAACAAGAGTACCCCCCACACACACACACACACACATAAAGGACGTTTGGCACTCTCTGAAGATATTTTTGGTATATGTTGAGCTTGGTGTCAAAAAAATATCCCAGATCTTTTATTGACACAACTGGTCACAACTGGTAGAGGTGGTACTGCTGGTATCTAATACATAGAGGTCAGGGATGCTGAAAAACATTGTACAGTTCAAATGACAGCTCCCAAACAACAAGGAATTATTTAGCCCAAAATGTCGACAGTGTGGAGATTGGAAAACCCTGCTCTAAAGAAGTTTAAATCATAATTAATGGAGAATCTTTGACTAATTCATCCCTAAGACAAAAGTTAACATTTTATGGCATTTTTTGCACACATGATGGGTCCTGTATAACAAAGTATCAGTATAGCTCAAGAAATGCTCTTATCTTAGCCAGCTCCAGACAAAATTGCAAATTAATGCACTTTGTCTTTGGAAGATTTTCACTTTTCCCCTTCTACTGAATTCCCTTTTGATACACATTTTAGGTCTTTCATTGTGGTTACTGAAAGCCTAGGATGTCTTCTCACCCAATCCCATTCTCCAGGGCCCAGAGCCCACACTAAATACTACACCTTGGTCAGATATGTCCCACTTGCCCACCAAGCTACCTTAGACACTTGCCTCATTCAACTCAATGTACTGGAACCCTGGCAACAAACCATGAAAGTAATTTAGCAGGGAAAAATGCCAATTTCTGCATCTAAATTTCATTGACTAAATTTCACCAGGAAAGGAGCAGAGTGATGATTTAGACAAGGTTCATAGTAAAAAGATCTGGGATATTTTATTGACACCAAGCTCAACCTGAACCAGGGCAGTACTTGGAGCTTAATCCCTTATCCCAGAACGTAACAGACCAACCATACTTGAGCTGGTAAGCAAAAATTTGGAATATACGAAAAAGTGTTAGGAACCCATTAACATCAACTTCTAGGGGTAAATTCACCAATTAATTTATTCAGAGGAGCTACAAAAATGGTTGGGCATCTCAATGCCATATTGTACATAGAACAACTAAAGAAACTTGAAATGCTGACACAACAGAAGAGAACACTTAGGATGGAGAGAATTACAATTTCTAAATATTTGTGCAATGATTACACACACAAAATAAGAGTAAATATTTGTGTCCTTTTAGAAGGAGGAACTAATTTTGAGTAGAAGTTATGGGGTGGGGGCATCTGGTTTTAGCTCAATATGGAAGAATTTGAAGAGTTTTCTGTAAAAAGTGCAGCTTCATAAATAGTGTGTTTCTTATTACTCAAAATATGCAAGCAGAGGCCACGGGAATGCTTCTCAGGGACACTGCAGAAGGAATTCCTATTTTGGGTAGGAGGTTTGACTAGAAATTTCTACATGTCCTTCCAATTCTGGGATTCTTCTAGTCTAACCATTCTTTTATTAAAAACAAAATATTTAACTATTCTTTCCCAAAAGAAAATATATTTGAAATAAGGTTTAGTTTCTCCTTATTCTCAATTGCTATCAAGAAATCTTAAAAGAAATATATCATCTGCTAGTTTTCAAACACTTAGATTACATGATCATGTAAGTACCCTTATTTGAAGTTACAAAAAAGTTATAATCAATATTTTTTGACTCATAATATAGTTTACTTTATGCATTAAAGTAAAAATATATGTTATATCATCATTAGTATCTCGATAATGCCCTATTTAATCTTTTTAACTTTTATTTAAGTGTTCTTAGTTTTGTTTTTTCTCAAGTAGGTATAAAATTTTTCTTTAAGGTAAACTTTTTATTTAAAAGTCATTACTGGGTAATGAAAAGAGCAAATATATTGATGTCAAGAGATAGTTTCCTAGTTCAAGTCGCTAATGACAGTGTCTTCTGTCCAATGAAATAGTACTCTGTATATCGTCTTCCTCATTCTTAAAATTAGGTTTTGAACTGCTTGATCCTTAAGATTTCTTCCAATTCCTAATATATGTGATTATGATATTATAGATAAGGTTACTACCAAAGCTGAATAACTCTTGAAGACTTCTATATTGACATTTCTTCTGTCATTAACTGACATTACAAGTTTAAATAACACTGTGACACCCAAATCAACTACTTTTCACAGAAATCACAGCTTTTTGAGGGTTATATATTCATGTAGTTCTGGTTGGCATGATGCATCAGAAAGGATAGGATGCACATATATATAAGAGTAAGGAGATAAACCTATCATTTTTGTCCTTTATGTTTCATTTATTTTTGCCTGAAGGTCCACCATTCTGTAGCAATAAGAATTTAATTTCTTGGCAAGGGTAAAGAAGACATTCTGAAACAGCTACAGGAGCTTAAAATGTCAAACCACAGTGCTGATTGGTACTTCACACTTGGGTTTCTTCAATGTGACATCACTGTGGTTGGAAAACTACATGGCAGCCAAAGCCAATGCTATGAGTTGGGTAGTGGAATAGAAGTCACCATCACCATTAAGGCTGCTGCCTTCCCTTCTACAGATGGGGGCAATTTTTCATTGATCAAAACAAAATTGCAGAGGGACTTCCGGGGAAGATAGTGAGTGGAGTAGGTAAATCCAGGATTAATTGCTTCCACCAAAACAACTATTAAACAGGCAGAACTGTCTGAAACCACCATTTTGAAACTCCAGAGGCCAGAATAACTCTGCACAGCATCCAGGGAAGAGCAAGAGGAAGAGGCTGATAAATTAGGACAAAGAACTGAGACTTGAACTCTCTGGAGACTATTGGCATCCATCCCCCATTCTCACAGTTGGTTGCTGCAGGGTCCATTGAGAACTGGCTAGTGGCTGGTGAAAGAAGAGACATAAAAATCCTCATCCCCAGGAACAGGGGGTGTGCATGGCAGATCACAGATAATGGCTTTTGATTAGTGAATTCAGGTCACTGGGTCCTGGCTCTGAAGGCAGCTATTGTTTCAAACCCACTTCAGACAAATGCAGTGGCAGCCATTGTTTTAACCCTCCTTTGACAGAGGCCAAGGCAGTGGAGATTTAAAGATGCAGGGTTTCCTCGGGGCTATGGGGGAAAGTTAGCTGAAAGGCTGCATGTAATGGGCAGATCAGGAAAGCTCTGCTTAGGGGAGCCTTCAGAGAAGTTTATTGCCCTTCCTGACACCAACCACAGGGCATTTTGGAGTGGGTCTGTGCTCCCTTCGTGGGTCCCTGGCCCTGTTTTGGTTGGGAAAGACCAAATTGGAAAAGTACTCCCTAAATATGTCTCATTATCAAGCGACAAGCTACAGTTTCTCAGCATTACAATGTGTTAGGGGTGTTCCTTGAGATTGAAAATTAACGCTATAGAATCTGAAATTGTGCTGTATACCTCAGCTTGCCCCTCCAGGTGAAATCTCTACCCTCCTCCACTCTGCTGTCTGCCCAGAAGGCTGATCTGTGTGGACCATATCAATGAATTCCAGGGGCCTCTGGCTTCCTGTTGGATTCACCAAAGAGAGATCCCAGCAGGAGACAGGAAGGAGAGAGTAGAATGAGGTTGGGGTGTGTATTCCCCTGCCTCTCCTATACAGTACTCTTTCAGGGTACCTGAAGGTGGTGACTTTTCTCACCTCTGAAAGTCACTGACCACAGCTTCTCTATAAAACTCTCTCCCTCTAAGTTCTAGACATAGCTTCCTTTCCTTGTCCTTCCTTGCCTGGGGTAAATACTATTCCCTTTGGTTTTACTCATTTTGGTAATTAATACTTTTAGAAGCCCTCCCAGAATTATCCTAGTTTGAGTGAACCATCGGTTTTTGCTGGAGTATGCTTGAATCAGATGCTTAGGTGAAGTTTAATGGAAATGTGCAATTCCCTCTCACAGAACCTGATTTTTGTGTTATTTATCCTTTTAATAAGTTTTGTTTTCTATTTCATTAAGTATCAGCTAATTCCCACAGCTACAGCTGTGGGTGATCAGGCACAGGGCCATGCCATCAGAAGATGCGCAGCTGTGGGCAGTCAGGCTTATGGTGGTGTCTGTCTCTCCTCTCTCCTCCAGGCCTGGTTTCTTTCAGCTTCTTGGTAAAGTGTTTCTTCTCAGCTCCTGTTCTCCTTTGATTTCAGCTTCTGATTCCTAGGACCTTTTCTGTCAGCTTCTGGGTTCTTCTCTGTCTCTGCAACTTTTTCTGTATCTGCGGCTTTTTATTCCTTAATTTATAAAGGACTCCAGTAAGAAGATTAACACCCAACCTGGGTCATGCAATCTAATCAAAGACCCTTGTCTGAAGTAATTTAATCGAAAGTTCCTTTCTACAATAGGCTTATGCAAGCACAAATGGATTAGCTTTAAGAACAGGATTTTCTGGGGTCCACAAAAGACTCAAACCATCACACTTATTATATGAAAATTTTTCTTATGGAATATCTCTGCTGTTTCAAGAGCCCTGCCTAGTAATTATATAGTCTTAAACAATGTTGTAATCAAATATTTAGAAGGATGAGATAACATTTACTAAACATAGACTATGTGCCAGATATCCTTCTAAATGTTTCATATTTATTAACTCACTAGGAGAAGGGGAAGGGTTGAGATTGGGAGATGGATAAGGAAGAAAAAGAAGAGGAGGAGGATGAAGGGAAATCCTGAATGGAAATCCAAGGATAGAAAGAGTGTGGAAATTCAAGGATCAAGGGCAATCTTTCATTTTGGGGTGTCTGGTACACAGTAGCAGCACAGATGCAGAACATGGAAGAGGCTTGCCTGTTTCAGATTACTACAAATCACCACAGAAGGAAAATGTAACCCTGACCATTGATGTTTAACTTTCCACACATTGAAATATGGCATAATAAGTTTCAGAAAGGCTGAACTTGACTTAATTTTGTAAAAGAATCCCAAAGTATGATTTAATTATGGATATCTCAATTTTTAGTGACTGTTCATGTGCATGATAGCTACATGATGAGTTTTATGACATCCACTTCTCTTACAAAAATAAATTTTAAAAATATATATTCAAGATTAAAATGAACCTGGAACTTTGTTTTATGACACTATATTCTCAACAATTTTAAAGATAATTAATTTAACCTTCACAAATTTGAACTATATAAAAATTTACTCTGGCACAAAGCAATATTTGCATTCATATTGTCCATGAGAAAAGGATTTTCTAAATGAGTACATGAAAATTTCATGAAGCATGCTTAATTTTCATAAAAGTATATACTCTTTTATTAAAGATTTATCATAGTCTATATAAACTGAAGATGCTGAATTCAATGAAATCTTAGTAGATGTTGTCAGCAACTGTTTTAAGATATTGGGTATTTTTTTCCTGGCTCTTACTAACTGGACAACTTGACAAAAATAGGTCCAGTGTTCTATTTTTTTTTTTTTTTTTTAAGATTTATTTATTTATTTTTTTTCCCCCCCCCCCTTGCTGCTTGTGTTTGCTGTGTCCATTTGCTGTGTGTGTTTTCTGTGTCTGCTTATCTCCCCCTTGCTGTGAGGTCTTGCTGCATCAGCCCACCGCGCTGCGCGGGCCAGCCTGCCCTCACAAGGAGGCCCCGGGCTCGCCCATATGGTAAACGGGAGCTCTATCGATTGAGCCACACCCGCTTCCCTCCAGTGTTCTATTAATCCTCCTTGCAATTAGTCGGGATTAAGGAGCCTTGAATGTGCCTATAGTTAAATATGCATTAAATAAAATGAAAATTTAACTTTATGTATTTCACAAAGATCTTGATATAGCCATTGATTAAGTCACTTGCATAGTTTACTCCTGTACTTACCTATGAAAACATTCTTTAGCCACCTGTTGATACGCTTGTATACTGATATGGGACAAATGGTTTAATGGATTGTTTCCACCACATTCATTGATTCTAAATAAACATTTTCCCCGTTATGGCTCTGTAACACAATGGTCCTCAGGGACTAAAAAATACAAATAGCTACAAAACCAGCTTAAGAATACAAATTATTGGTACTGTTAACCAATGAATGTGATGTATATGCAATGGTCTCACTGAAGTTAAACCTCTTACACATTAGTGCTTGGCTCTGTCACAGCATAAAGATTAGATTTCATGCTCTCCTTGGGGGTTTTTCCCTTGAGCATTTAAGTGGTGTCTATGTGGCACCATATAAACCAAACACTAAGTCAATCATTTTCTACACAACTATTTCTGGTTAGTTATATAGGTAAATACTGGGTCAACAAATAATATTACCTTCAAAACATTTTGAATCTCTTTCAAGTTAATGACCATTTGCCTAAATATGTCAACATATTAAGATTTAATTCAGGGTTAATTTTTTGTACAGAAACTTCTTCCTAAAGTATTCAACTAAATATGGTTCTAATGAAATATTGGCAATAATGGCATAAGTAGCAAAACCTTCCAGGCAATCTGATATTTTTTTTCCAGGAAGCACGAAACATAAATGGTTGGAATGTATCTTGGGATGAGAAATGTCAGTGACTTGCTTATCCAAACAGAGGAGATAGCTTTTCTAGTTTGCTAATATACTAGAGCTCACCAGAGCATACATGGGCACAGTTGGCATTATATTACCTTATTCCCTGGGTACTGAATTGAATGCACTGTGCAGTGCCCTAAATTATCAACTCTTTCCCATTCATGGTTAGTCTGAATACTTTCACCTAGCCACAGAACCACAACTGCCAAAAAAGCATGCAGGCACACCCTCATATTCTTAAAATGGATGTACTTACAAATTTCAAGAGCTCCCTTGTTTAATGTCTCAAGATTTTATGCTGTCAACCTGTCTTTTAAACATTAAAATAAGCTTATTCATTTAATTGTTTAGGGTTTAAAAATGTTAACGTGCCTAAAATCCAGGTCATTATTTGCAAGCAATCTCAGTAATTCATTTTTTATATCAACTGGTAGGCATTTATTCAAATTAGGGCTTTGTTTCAATTTGGATGAAGTAGAAGTCTCCCAAGAGGAAGGAAAAACATTGTGGAGACAGATAACCTTTATTATGAAGGTTCACACAGCTCGATCCCTTCATTTTCCACAATCATTCTTTCCTACCCATTGACTTTGGCTGCAGGCAGTATAGCCTTTCCTACCAAAGGTGATGAAACCCGCCTTCATGGTTCAGACCCTTCCACTCTCTGACCTGGGCCACCACTCTGGCTGACCTGTAGGGTCATGTGTTGGTAAGCCAGGTCTGCCTGTGGGAAAGAGAGGCTCCTTCAGTTCTTTTTAACTGAGAATTCTCGTGGTTGAACTGGAACTGGTATCTTCTAGCATCCTGCTATTCCCCCCATTTCTTTCGAGTGACTCCACATAGTGTCTGTACCTCTTTCTATATGTCTGCTCAGCTCTCAGCTCATTCTCAGAGGGCCAGTTCTCTCCTTTTTCTCTGACCTTAATTATCTACTTCCCCCAATTGGACAGAGCTTCATGCTCTGATCAAGCTGCAACGGGACACTGTTGGGTTAAAAGCTCGTGCCCAAGCTCAGTGCAATGCAGGTCTACTTCTGAGCTGAGAGCTGGAGAGTGCAGTACTTTCAGCAAGATGGAAAGCAGCATGGGATAAATACCCTGACTGGCTGTTGCAGTACAGGCTGCCAGTCCCTGAAGCTTTTTTTAAAAAGTTTTATAATGTTGAATGCCCTCTGTGACAGTAATTTTCACTGAAGTTTTGAGCCATATCTCATTGGTTATTTTGGGGCTTTGTCCCAGCAAAATCCAGATATTGGTTTTGTATGGTAATGTCCCTATTTTGTTTTCTTATCTTGACAACTTACATTTTCAATGACCAGTGTATTCAATACCTCGAAATGGCTCTGAGATGGATAAGCCCAATTCTTCTCATGCATAAGAAGAATTCTAGGTATCAGGGGGTGAAACTTTACAGATAAAATAACTGTATTTTCTTGAGATTCCCTTCTCAAGAAAGAAGATTTATACTAAGATGGAAATTCATAGTACAACAGCACAGGGAGGAATTCAATGGTCTTCAGTTATGCCCTCACTGTGTCAGGACTCTTCCTTGGAGTAACTGCCCTTCCTCAGCTCTCTCAAGTAGTTTGGGAGTGAGAATTCAGTACAAGTTAGTGTTTTGCTACATTGCTTTCAGGATCGTTTGCTCCATTCTGGAAATGTATAGACGTTTGGTCCACAGTTACAGCTGAACACAGCATTCCATTTATATAATTGTCAGTTTCAATAAATGTCACAGATGTTAGATAGACTTATAGAAGAGAAGAAGTTAGAGAACCTCATTATATACACAGCCCCCTAAGGAAAGCAGGTTTTTTTGTCTTTATTATTTAAAATGCAATCCTCAGACATCAGATATTTTAGGGTTAGCCACAAAAGAAACAGAATTCAGAGTAAGACAACACAACAGAACATAATGAGATAAAGCAAATAATGCCAGGTGAAGAAAAAGAAGAAACAAGCAAATTCTGTAACCTGGAACATTACATTTAGTTGTTTGTTGACAAATTGGAGAAGGCAGATCTCTTGGACTTCAGAACTTGAAAGTACTGAAAGAAATGTGTGAGTACTCAAGTAAAACTGAATTTGATGCATAGTTGTACATTTCTTTTCATTCAAAGTAACCAGAACCCACATGTAAGACCGTAGCATAAAGTATTTTGTACCTTAGACCTGAAAATCACACTTAGTCCATTGACTTTTACTTTCTTGCCAAATATGGGCATATATATCTGCAAATTATACATATAAATGTATATATTCTCACCTGTATCTGTGATGTATACACACAAAGAACAATAATAAAACTTCAAACACCAAATTTTAAGAATATACTATGTGTTATTTTGATTCTATTAATATTGGCATTTTTCTTATCATTTCTAATTTAGGGAATGGCCAAACATATCAAGAAAGGAAGAAACAAGAACTGTACACCCTCAAAAAGGTTCAAGAAACATAATATAGTTGCAGAAGAAACCTCTTACAAAAGTATTTCCCTATATACAGAAATAGTAGCATGGATTCTGTACATATTAACAAAAGTATGAAGTACAGGTTTATAAAATCACATACAGATTCATTCCTGACTTTAAGTAAAGGCTATCAAAATTATCCCTTTAGCCACGCTCCCAAGGGAACTATTCAAAGCATCAGGGTGAATCAGAGAAGAAAGGGAAATAAAAACATACCTTAGTGCACAAATCCAGTTTTCTGAATAGCAAGACAACCAATAGCAAAATAGGTACAATGAACTACTGGAAAGAGTGAGGGAAAAAAGTACCAGTAAATGGAGATTTGGGGCAAGATATGTTCAGAGAACTTGTATGAGAGCAAATTCAACATATAACTCTAATCAGTTTGTTCTTACATTTTAGAATCGAAAATGAGTGTAACACTTCATTCAGTGGCTCTTCCATCATTTTCCATGGTGATTGTGGTAATTGAGTAAGGTATTGTAGGAAACAAGGCAGAGAATGCAGATTTGGACCTTAGCTTTTCTGCCTCAAAAAGTGAAAATTTGAGGTCAACAGTGATTAATTTCTGAATTGTCAATAAACTTTGGGGACTTTCCAAAGCTAAAGCAGAGAAGGGAAGAACGGGAAGGGAAAACATGAAAGGAGGGAGAGACTGAAAAAATGGTCATCTGAAAGCTGAACACAAAAGGAATCAGAGAATTTGTATTGTCATTGATCCACTCTGCTTTACCTTCAAGCCACTCAACTACTCACAATTTAGTAATTCAGCTTTTATGTTAAATCTACTACCCCCAACCCCAGCCCTGTCATCACCTACCTCTCTTTCTCATATCCTTTAGAGGACTGAAGTTCTCAGAGGAAATGGAAAGAAGTTCATCTATATTGTTGTCAAGGCAGATTTCTTTTTCCTCAATGTGAGTTGTCATAGAAGAATTCTACGCTCAATTGTTATCTCCACTGAGAGGCGATGAGGAACATGGTCATAGGCTCTGGAGTGTGGCTGCCTCAATTCAATCTGGTTCCATGCTTGCTAACTGGGTAAGCTGGCCAAGCCACTTAACCTCTCTAAGCTCCTGCTTCCTCCTTCGTAAAGCAGAGTAATAAAGGATAAACTGAGGTTTTGCATCTAAAATGCTTAGCATACTCCCTGACACATAGTAAGTTCCCAGTAAATGTCAATTACTGATACCAGCTGCCTCTCCCTCCCATCCATCTATGATTGGACTGTCTCCTCCAACCATTCTTGGCCAACAGTGCTAACAGGGCCAACTTAATAGTGATGTTAATACAATTCTAGAAAATTTCTTTCAGTGAAGCTATATAGGAGAACACACAGTATCTAAAATTAGCAGGGCAAAAAGCTCTTTTCTTTGTTTAAGACCAGTGGAGCATGGAACATATCTATTTTATTAATTCTTTTATTTTTGGCTACAAGTAAAATCTTTACCAGCAGGCTTGCTTGCTAGTTTGCTTAGATTTTCATTCAAGTTATTTTGTAATAGCATATACACAATTTAAGAATATACTTAATTGCAGAACTCCTGGAAGACAACTATGAAGATTTACAGGTACAAGGAAGAACTGCTGCCCAATTATATAAATGAGTCTTACAGATGGATAGAAAAGGAACATATTAATATTCAAATCTTGTGTTTTTATCTAATGCTGTAGGTAGAATAATGCACCCTCACAACAATAATAGACAAATACAAATCCCTATCTCCAAAACCTTAAATATGTCACTTTACAGGACAAAAGGGATTTTACAAAAGTGATTAAGGACCTTGAGATGGGAAGATTATCCTGGATTATTGGGGTGGGTCCAATGAAATTACAAGGAACCTTAAAAGAGAGAAGCAGGATTATCGGAGTCAGAGAGAAAATTGTGAGAAAGGAAGCAGAGGACAGAGATAGAGATTTGAAAATGCTTACTACTGGCCTTGAGAAGGCTATGACCCAAGGAATGCAGGCAGCTTCTAGAAGATGGAAAAGCCAAGGAAATAGATTCTTTGAACCTCCAGAAGGGAAATATCCCTATGCAACCCACTGCCAACGTGATTTTAGGACTTCTGATCCCCAGAACCAGATGATAATGTATTTGTATTGTTTTAAGTCACTAGGTTTGTGGTAATTTGTTAAAGCAGCAGCAGGAAATGAATATATTTGGCATAACTAAGAAAACACTCAAAGTCATAAAAGTGTATAATCACTAGCTAACTATTGGCTTTTTTTCTCTATTGATTCTCTCTAATGTTTTGTCTGTCATGAAATAGACACTAGCATGGGCAGCAGAATTCATTGAGTTTAGAGCTTATTGGTTAAACCTGAAAAGTTCAAGTAAAGTTCAAGTCAGATACTGGGAATTCTGGACCATAGAAAAGAGAACTAGGCAACGAGTTTCTAAAATGAGTGTTGCTAAAATAAAAAGAAGTACTATATCAGTTAGCCCTTGCTGTGTAACAAACCACTGCAGAACAATTAATGTTTTTTATTTCTTATGATTCTGTTTGTCAGTTGAGTGGTTTTTCTGGTCTGGGATGGTTTGGTGGGTCTCCACAATCAGTTGGTAGCTTGCCTGGAACTGGATGGTCTAGGGTGTTCTCTCTTAAATGTCAATACTTGGCAGGTTGGTGTGTTTAGGGGAGCCTCAGCAATTAGGCTTGTCTCCACCCCATGTTATCTCTCATCCTCAATGGGTTAGTTCATAGCTAATCTCTTGCTGGTCTCAGAGATAAGAAAAAAAAAACACCTCTCAATGCACAAGCACTTTTCAAACCTCTATTCACATCATGTTTGCTATTGTTCCATTGGCCAGAGCATGTCGCATGGTCAAGCCCCTATTCAAGGGGTGAAGGGAGAGACTCTATCTACCTCTTTTTGGGAATCACAGCACAGTTACATTGCAAAGGAGCATGTATATGGGGGTGTGTGTGTGAAGATTTTTTGCCATTTTTTTACTATCTACCACATGAACTTAATTATAAGAGTGCTAATTTAGATTTATGTAAGTGTCACATTTTAGTTCACAGAGGAGACATCTGACTATTTTATGATGCACAATTCATCTTGTGGGAGAACCCCAATGATGGATGGTCAGCAGCAGTGGATACCTAGGGAGCTTGGTAAACCTGATGGAAAATCTGTTTGCTGGGAATCAAGGACAGAGTATTGATTCTCTGTTCTCACCTTTTCAACTGCTCTTACCAAAGCTTCAGATGGAAATTTTGTTCCTAATTGTAGTCATCCTCGACACTTCCTAGGCTCACATTAAAGCAGCAGCCAGCAGCAACTTATTCAAATAATTTCTCATGCCTATGATTGTAAAATAAATTGCCAAAATTTCAGGAGGGAAAAATTATACACATGTAAATAATGGAATGTTAGGACAAGGAAGAACATCTACATCCATCCACTTCTTTACAGAAAAATGGGGTGAAGCCCAGAAGTGGTAAGTACTTTGTCCTAGCTCACACTGCCAGTTAGTAGCAAAGCAGGGACTGAATCCCAGGTCTTCCAAATCAAACCTATCTTTGTTGAATTAATACTCTAAGTACATCTATCTTTCTTCATCTTGTTCCTTTCCTTTTTGTAGTTCACTGACTCTTCTTGTTATTTCCAAGATCTAAATCCCTCATGCCCTTCATACCTGCTGTATGCTCTGATGCTCTACAGATTCAGAGACCATTTATTCATTCATTCAACAAATATTTATTGAGTGTTTCCTATATGCCATTGCCATGCAAGGAACTGGGATACAGCAAACAAAAAATGAGCCATAGTCCTTGCCTTCGAGTTAGACTAGTGAGGAAGTTAGATACCAGTCAAAAACTACACAAATTGAAGTTAATTTCCACTGTGATAAGTTCAATAAGATGAGGTCTAAGGTGGTCTGAGAATTTATAATGGGGTTTATTACACAAAGAGCAGATTAAACGGGTCTCAAATTCCCTGAACAAATTGCTATCACCAAAATGATGGGATGTTCTGATTGGCTTAGACTGGGTCATATATCTACTCCTTATGGCTAGGGGTGGGATCACCTCACCCAAACTCCACAGACAGAGACTCTGGATCTTTCTTTGGGTGATTCTTAAAGGAAACGTGGGTCACTGTAACCTGAATAAAAGGAAATGGATTGCATGAAGTAAAACCCAGAAATGTCCATTACACCAATCTTTAAAAACTACTCTCTGTGAAATTCTGATTATCTAAGCTCACTTAAATGATTTCTCTTTTCACTTAGCATCTACTACTCAGACAATATCAGTTATTTGGCAATATCAGTTATTGGATATGTATGTGATATTTTGTCCTGTATTCACATGAGACAATCATCTTTTGATCAAGGAGTCATATCTAATGTATATATATTGTACCTCTTCCAAGGCAAAGAGTGCTTTTTTAACAGTAGGTGCTCAATAGTGTTTATGGTTGATGGCAGTTGCATTTAGAGAAGCTTAATGAAAGAACTGGAATTCTAAGATATCTTCATGTATGTGAAGAGTGGACAATTGGTGATCGTGGACCTGGTGAATATTCCAAAGTCTTATCATCTGTCATCCTTGTTTCTGACTCTTTTCTCTGAGTTTGACTCACAGATTAGTTATAAACCTTCTGTGGCCTGGCACCTGCTGAGGAAAGTGCTTCGGCCTCCATAGTCAGTAACACCTCTTAAAAAAAAAACTTGAGAATACATTTCCTCACATTACCCAGATTTTCTGGTTTCTACAGAAAATTCAACCTGAGGTTATCCTCATTTTGGATTTTTTTTCTGAGAACACTGTCTCCTGGTTCTCTTACTGGGATGTGTATTTCATTTGTCTTTATCTCAAATAGTTTGCAAATTCAGGCTCCTGTCCTCAACAACTTTTTTTAAAAATTTTTTAACCAAACAATTTTATTGATACATATTAATAAAGCAGAAATATATCCAAAGTGAACAATCAGTGGTATTTGGTGCAATCACATATTTGCTCATTGATCACTTGAGTCATTCTTAGAGCACTTTCATTATTCTGATATAATAATATTAAACAAAAAACAAACAAACAAACAAAACTCATCACCTCTCAATCTCACTATGTTTCCCCTGCCGTTCATTGCTGCTATTCTTTTTCCTTCTCTCCAGTATATTTGTATTTATATTTTGTGAAAACAGTCTTATACATGCAATATCACCCATACTTTTGTTTTACATGAGACTTTACTATCTTACACAGTCCCTTGTTACAATTTTTAGCTTCCAGTAATATACATGATAGACTTTCCCTTTCAACCACTGTCATATCCATATCATAGTTCTGCTAGTTACAAACACCATGATATGCTTTCAACATTTCTATTCTTTTTCAAAGATTTACAAACAATTTTTTACCCAATTCTGCACAGATTAACCTTCAGCTTTCCATTCTCTACATCCCTTCTATTTTATGGTGACTTATATTCTAATTATTAACTCCATGAGTTTACACAATATATTGAGTTCATAAAAGCACAATCATACAGTATTTATTCTTTTGTGTCTGGCTTGCTTCACTCAACATAATGTCCTCCAGGTTCATCCATGTTGTCATATGCTTCATGAATTCATTTCTTCTTACAGTTGCATAATATTCCATCATGTGTATACACCACAGTTTCTTTACCCACTCATCAGTTGATGAACATCTGGATTGTTTCCAACTTTTGGCAATCATGAATAATGACACTATGAACATCAGTTTGCAGATGTCTGTTCATGGCTCCGCCCTCATTTCTTCTGGGTATATACCTAGTAATGGTATTGCTGGGTCACGTGGCAAGTCTGTATTCAACTCCCTTAGGAGCTGCCAAACAGTCCTCCACAGTGGCTATCTCTCCACATCTTCTCCAACATTCTTATCTCTGCGTCCTCTCCAATATTTAAAGTTTTCTGACTTTGTAATAGTGGCCAGTCTAATAGGTGAGAAATTATATCTCATTGTAGTTTTGATTTGCATTTCCCTAATCACTAGTGATGTTGAACATTTTTCATGTGTTTCTTTGCTGTTTGTATTTCTTCTTTGGACAATTGTCTTTTCAAGTCTTTTGCCCATTTTTCAATTGGGTAGTTTGTCTTTTTATTGTTGAGTTGTATGATCTCTTTGGATATCATGGATATTAAACCCTTATCAGATATGTGATTGCCAAATATTTTCTCCCATTAAATCAACTGCCTTTTTACCCTTTTGACAAAGTCCTTCGAGGTGCAAAAGTGTTTAATTTCAAGGAGATCCCATTATCTATTTTTCTCTTTTGTTGCTCGTGCTTTGGGTATAAGGTTTAAGAAACTACCACTTACCACAAGATCTTGAAGATGTTTTACTACATTTTCTTCTAGGAGTTTTACGGTTGTCACTCATATTTAGGTCCTTGATCCATTTTGAGTTAATTTTTGTATAAGGTATGGTATAGGGGTCCCCTTTCTTTCTTTTGGATATGGTCTTCCAGTTCTCCCAGCACCATTTGCTTAATCCCTTATTTAGGCCAGAACACTGGAGGGAGCATCTGTCCCGGACTTCATTTCCTCAGAAAACAGCCTAAGGTAGCCACACAAGAGGATGAGTTATTGTGGAGTCACAAGAAAGAAGGACTGACTTTAAAAAATTAGACCAAATAGAAGAGCATTCAAGAGAAGAGGAAAAAGAATAAATGGCTCAAACAGGTATTTTGTAAAAAGACTTAAATGGTAAGGAGCTTGTTTTAATGGTGATAAGGAATATTTGAAACATAAAAGCAAATATTCATTCTTAAGAGAAGTTCGCTGTTCTAGATACCTAATGACCACATCTTGGACTTTAAGGGGAAAAATTACATATAAGTAAACCCTTTATTCTCATTATTTGAGTCATCCCATGTATGAAGTTAGAGAAGCCAGCTACATTTTGCTCCAAGGATTACAAATTATCAAGTGTATTGAGCCCACTCCTGGCATTAAATAGTGCCTAAAGTCACTGAAATTAATTGCTTCTTTAAATTAAGAAATTTAGGGCTACTGATCAATATTGTTTTTAAAAAGTTAATTGGATTATTTATTTTTTTCTACCACTTAGCAAAACTCTAAAACAAAAGACAGAAAAGTTTCCCAGAAAACAAGAACTAGGAGTTGGGGATTTTGAAAACAGGATCAAACTCTCTGGGAAGAGGATGACAAGCATTAACCAAGTCATGAGGGTCCCAGTCAAGGAGGTCTCCCTCTCACCATGATTTATAAAAATACTAGAAGTCACCAAAAGTTGTGACTGGGCCACAGACAAGAGCAGTTTTAGCTTGACAGGTGCCCTGAACAACTCAAACTAACTCAATCCCCAGGCAACCGAAGATCTGGGCTTGTTGCTATATGCCGTGCCCAGTTAGCATTGGCTTAGGGACTAGACAATGTTTGATTCTGGATATAGGTTCAACAATAGCTCCTTAGAAAGCTCAGGGAGAAGAGGTGTGGAAATGAGATGGACATTTTAAAAAATAATCTATATTTTCTCTTGAATAGTCTGAGAAAATTCTGATGGGATGAAATTCACATATTTGTAAAAATTCAAAATATTTGACTAATCCTATTCTCATTTTGCTTAAGTTTTCAGAAAGAAAATACAAATGGTAGCAAATTTTCACAAGAACTCTCATCTTAGAAAAAATGGTTGTTGCTTTATTTCCTGCCCCTTTAAGAGCACTATATAGTAAACTGATATTAATACTCAAATTTGATCCACTGATTACATTCAGAAGAAAGAAACATTTCCACTTTTTTTATGTTATTCACCTGATGTTTAAAAATATAGCATGCAGTCCCTCATTCACATCAGCTACCTATATGCTTCACTATAGATATTTAAACCAAACCACGCTTGGACATCTTATGAAGCTTTTATCTTGGAATGTGATGATGAATATAGAATCTTTTGCAAAACATGATCCATCAACCTAACCATGGAGAAAAACAAAAAGCCTTTATTAAGGGCTGAAAACCTAGCTAACAGTTGGCCAAGGACAAGAGAACCAAAGGAAAGTTAATGGCGAGACTGAGTAAAATCATATCTCCATGTTTCTCTTCAAGAACCCATTGGATGAAGCAAATTATCATACACAAAGATTTTAAGTCTCTTTCAGATGATACTGTGCCTTCTCATGGTTTAAAGGGATTAAAGATGGTGTGCCTCATGGTCTATCCTGATTGTATGGAATTTTATTGGCTCTTAAAAAAAAAAAAAAGACGGTCAGTTTCATAGCGCTGATAAGAAAATTGCCCTCATTCCATGTTGATGGCTATATAGTCTCAGCAAATTTCCTCAGAAACACACAGATTTACCATCTTCAGAGTAAGGGGTAGTAAAATTATGGGATTCCAGCATACACTGGGATTCAGAAACCTATATCCAGACCCACTAGATGTCACTCTGTGTGTTAGTTCATCTGAGTAAGACTGACACACACTAAAGAAGAGAGAAACCACTGCAGGTTATAGAGCTCCAAGACCAGCCATATCTTGACCAGTTTACCTGAATGACCAACAGTGTCTCCAGTATGGTCATTTCTGGCCACACTCAGCAACAACCCAACTTCCTCATGTCTGGATTACTGATAAATGCTCTTTTCAACAGCTACTACTAATTTTTCCCAAGAAGTTCCAGTTACTTTTTCCACCTCTGGCTCACTCCAAAGAGTTCCAGAGGTTTATGAAATGTTTGGAAAGCCAGAGGTTTCTCTTTTCAAAAGGAAAAAATAACTCTCTCATCTTAAACCTCTCTCCCAGAATGACCTTAAAAGGCTTGAAATTATAGTTTGTAACGGGTAGCTGAAAACTCATATTTGAAGACTTACTTAGGGATTTTTTTTCCAGGGGAGACAGCTGGGGAAAGGAAACAAGAGACATTTCTGCTTTAAGTGGATCTTTTAGACACAACAGCAGATAGCTTTCTCCACAGAGTATTAAATAAGTAAGAAACAAGTTTCCTTAAGTTAAAATGACTGGCCTAACACTTGACTCAGTATAGACTGGAATTCTTTTCCTATTTCAGTTTGATCTGACTCAAGTTATTTGTCCTCAGCAAATATCATTGACTTGAGAGAGGTTCAAATGTCTCTTCAAAAGATCCCTTGCACAGTAAAATCTGATAGATGCACACAGTTTTGTCAAATTCTGTACCCTCATATCTTCTAACCTAAAATATAACATTAAACATATCTCTTCTCCAGCATTTGTGCATACATTTTATTCAAGAACATGTTTGGCTCTTCAGGCTTCTGTTACTTTTCTACCTTTGGTTAGAAGAGCTTTCTTTTAGCTTTTACACTTTGTGATATGTGCTTATGGCTTTATCTCCTGTTCATTGTCAAGATGAATAGAAGTCATATGTGCACAGGTCTTCAATTCCTAGAGTCTGCATAAAAAGATATAGGATAAGGTTGCAATCCTAGCCATTCATTCATTTACCAAATGGATAACTCAGGAGAGACATTACTTCTGGGAAGGGGTGGATGAAGAAGACCAAGGAAGAATGAGACACTCATACCAGAACAGCTTTCCCAAATGCAGGATCTTAGGTTTGCCTCTTGGGAAACTAGGAAATTTGAAGGAAAGATGGCCATGTAACAGCATTAGGAAGCCTGGTGGTAAAATACTTGAGTAAGTATACATACCACTCTTGTGACACAAAACCAGTACTTAAAATCTTATCTAAATTAGCTCTTCAATCTAGAAAAGCCTGAGGACCCAATCCAAATTCCTGAAATATGGTGAACATACTGATAAAATTCAAGCCATAAAAAAGCCAGAGATGATCCTCTAGGAGTTAGAATTCTCTTCTTTTTTTATTGTATAGAGATGAACAGGATTGATCCTATAGCCACTAGCCACATGTGGCTACTTAAAATCAAATCAAATCAAATTAAATTAAATTAAAAATCCATCTCCTCAGTGTTGATGGCCACACTTTGAGTGGTTAATAATCTCTTATGGATAGTGACTACTTTATTGGACATCACAAATATAGACTCAGCTTGAAGAAGTAGCAGATCCAGTAACAAATTCATGAAGGGTCACAGCCATGCATCACCAAGTACAAGATTCTTTCCTTTTATTTTTTTAATTTTATGCTTTTAACTCACAATAGTGTAAAATGCATATACCACATTTTCTTCCTAATTAGAAAAATATGGTAACAATTTTATTTATCAGAATTTTCCATTTAAACATGGTTTTCCTAATAATTTTCTATGCCCTTAGAAACTAAAGGTCCAAGGTCATTGTACAAATAGCTTGTCATGGCATTTCATCACATAATGAAATCGAGTCTACTTTCATTCTGTTGGAATATATCATTAATTTGGCTTTTAAAATAAGATATTCTGAAAATATTATAAAGTACCATGAAATTTACTAATTTTCAAGAATTCCCTTTTATAGTGGTTTAGGGCTGTATGTACCCCAGAAAAACATTTTCTTAAACTCAATCCTTTCCTGTGGGTGTGAACCCTTTGTAAGTAAGATCTTTTAATAAAGTTACTTCAGTTAAGTTGTGGCCCACTCAATCAGGATGGGTCTTAATCCTATTACTGGAGTCCTTTATCAGCAGAATGAAATTCAGACAGAAAGAAGGAAAGCCAAGAAAAGCAAGAAACAGAAGGTCAATAGAACATGGAGGAGAAGGGAGAGGCCATGTGCATTGCCATGTGACAGAGGAACCCAGGACCAAGGCTCACCAGCAGCCAACCCCAGAATGCCAACCTTTGGGAAGAAGGCAAGGCCTTGATAACACCTCTATTTAAACTTTTTCTTAGCCTCAAAAAATAATTCCCATTGTTTAAGGCAAATCATTTATGGTATTTGCTTGAGCAGCCCAGGAAACTAAAATACCTTTCTCAGCTGCTATAATGTCACACTTATTTGAATTTGAAAGAGATTTTTTTAAAATATGGTAGTGAAAAGCTATAAAAACTTTCAGGGCCATGATAAAATAAAATAATGCTTGTATTTACATATTTAGTGTCATGCTATTTGTCATCCCAATTTCAGTGGATTATATGCTGTGCTTTCTACCTCAATATATTTTGAGTCTTATAAGATGGAGTCAAACTAATGATATTCTGGGTATGAAGTCATATTAATGATACGTTGATGGCAAAGACATTCTCAAGTTGGTTTCAGTTCTAAGAAACAGTAAAAATTCTCATTCTAGGTTGTTGGTTATATTAGCTAAAATCCTATTTTAAATAAATCAATTTTCCATTTAGATCTGACTTATAAATGTAAAGAAAAAGAGGCTGTGGATATCAAAAGTAATACAGGAATAACAATGATTATTGTTGATGATATTTAAACCCTGAGATTTTCAGTAAATAAAACTTCATTGATCCTAGATACCCCATCCCCTTTCCATCAGAGAGTGGGGATGACTCAGAGAAATGGATTACCCTTCTGGTTAAAAGCATATGTTCTCTGGTCCCTCAGTCAATAGCTTGTTTTTTCTATGTGAAAGAACACACTTTTCATATGAGTCACTTAGAGGTTGATAAAAATCAAAATAGACTAAAAATAGAATAAAAATCCATATAAGCATGTTTCCCTGATCATGTTTCTCCTCAAAGAAATACACTCCATAAAACCAGCATAATCCTCAATGAGCGTATAGTGAGTGCCCACGGAGAGCTGAAGCACTCTTCCAGATTTAAAGATGGTATGGAGTAAAGAGGTTATCAGTGTGTTCAGAGATGACTGAAAAGACTCATATGGGACTAATAGCAAAAAGGGAGTGTCCATGAGAGAAATTCATTTTTATTTCAATGTAATAATGAGAGGGTGGGGGCTGGAGAAAGGGGGTGAGAGATAAAGATTAAGATAAAAAAGACCATGTCAGTTCTCATTACCTATATCTATGTTAGCTTGATTAAAACAAAAAATGTATATTACTCTCCCTAATAAACTTGAAAAAAAAAAATGGATAATACACTAGTAAATAAATCTTGTTGGTCAGAATTGGGTTTTGTTTTTCTCTGTAACTTTTTCATGAAGAGTTCCAGAAAGGTGGCTGGGAAACCTCAGCTATGCCAAACAGATAGAAAAACCACATTGTATCTATGTGGTTTTTCTGTAAATTGTCATACATGGAAGGCATATTTGTCATTGTTGCTGAGCCAACATTCATGTGGTTACCTGCATGGCTACTTTTTTATTAAAGAGCACTGCTTAAAGCATTAAGGAAGGTTTAAGGTACAGCAGAGGCTTTTTACAGATAGAAATATATAATACAGTGTTCAAAATTTCATCTAAAATGATATTGACAAATTATAAAACACAACTTGTCTTATTTTAATAGAGCCCTTCAAGAATATAGCTGAGAATTTTCATGAATTTCACTGCCAATCAAGTTATATCAAGTAAATTAAATGTGTGTCCACAAGATCTTCTCATGTTCTAAAGCTGTGCTTCTCAAACTTTAATGTGCATGTGCATGACCTTGGAATCCTGTTAAAATGCAGATTCTGATTCATTAGGCCTGGAGTGCGACCTGAGATTATGAATGTCTAACAAGTTTCCAGGGAACCAAGACAGCTGTTGCTCCGTGCTTTGAGTAGTATGCTGAAGAATATTTTTCTGAAAGATGATTATAAGCAAACTCTGCTTGTAGACTTTATGGCAGAGTAAGTAAAAATTTTTGGCTTCACAATTAATTTTAGAATCAAAGTCTCAGGTGATCTGTGTGGTTGGAGAAAGAAGTGAACCATGTTTATGACTTATGTACAAACTCCAAAAAGAAAGGGGTAAAAAACATGCCAGTTATAGACGATGGCATGCTATCACAGAAATTAAGTTCTTTGGTTAAAGTTCCTACAGTTGCCTGAAAATAATAATTTACCTAAGAAAGTTATTAAAAATAGAGATTCCCAGAGCCTGCCCCCAACCAACTAAATCTAAATTTCCAAGGAGGGAGTCCAGTGGTTTAACAGTGTGAGGTGTTTCTTACCTTCAGATAAATCTGGTAGACAAAGGATTGTTTCTTCAATTGTTTTATTTAAATTGCAAATGCCACTAGGAAAAGTCACCTAGTAAACTGGTGTGAGTCATAAATTACCCAAACTGCTTTTCTGTGACAACTAAGATTAGGGCTAATGGGAAAGAAGTTTGTATAAGGAGGGAAATGGGGTCATTTTGAAACACTGTCCGGGGAAAGTTGGATTGCGAAAGGTGCAGCAGAAGATTCCTGAGCAACAATCATGAGAAGTGGAGAAAGAGAAAATGAAAAGAATAGCTTTTTTTACCTAGAGCTTCACTGCACCATTCCAAGAGTGCCACATGCAGTAACTCCTTTAACCCTCATAACATTGCTAGAAGGTAGGTTTTGTTTTTAGCTCCACTATACAGAAAAGGAAGCTGAGTCAAATCAGCTGGAAAGTGGCAGAGCCAGTATTCAAACGCAGGCCATCTGTCTCTCCAGACCATACTTTTAACCACCATGTTAAACCTCTCCCCGCCCCAAACAAATTCTGAAGACTTAACAATTCTGCTTAACGCCAGTTATGCTTACCCAGGTTAGGATCTGAGAAAGGCTATTCCTTTCAGCTGGTTTTAATACTATAAAATTGATTTTTTTAGGTTAAAAAAAAATCAGTGAAAACATGGCAATTTCATATGTCTCAATCCATATTAAAGGTTTCAGCCAACATTTGAGTGTTTCTTGAGCACTAACTTTCCTCCTGGTCCTGGACTAAGTATAACGATACCCAAAAGTATATGACACAGAGGTGGGTACCTCTGCCTACAAAGCAAAGGTTGGCGTTATGTGTGGAGATAGACTGCGTGGGGGTAATCACAACAGGGTTAAATGTTTGTTTTATGCTTCTGTGGTTGAGATAGTCCAGTTTCTGAGCCTTCTACCCATTGTTACTATTCTTTTCTCCATAATAGCGCCACTCTCTTTCTAGAATTCAAATGCACAAAAGACAATTACCCTATTCTCCCTGAAGACTGACTCTGGTAAAAGAGGGACAGAAACTTTCAAGTAATAAAGCTTGCCCAGCATGATGCTCCCCTTCAGAGTTTGCAACCTGCTGATCCACAGAGATATATGCTGGCTAGAGATATGTTTTATTTGGCTACACGAAAATTAATTTTTTAACAAACTTGAATGAAATACCAATATTTAAAATGTGGGAGATATTTTTACATAAACAGCAATTTCTGACTCCTGAAGAACTTGCATGTCCACAGCTCCTTATAACAACAATTGGCAGCAGCTGTGCCTTGAGACCCAATATGTTCTCTCCAGTTCACCAGAGTCACCAACACCTGAGCTGGCTCCTAGACACACAATGTCATTCATTCATATTCTCTTCCTAACACCAAGAGGCATTGGAGTTCAAAACCCTCCTGCTCTAACTCTGGCTCCCCAATATCTCTGTCTCCTGGAACATTCTCAAGCAATTCTATCTATGATGCTACTCTCACAACATCGCCAGAGGCTGTACACAGCCAGATGAGGGATGGAAGACACAGGCTTTGGAGGCAGATAGCCCAGAGTCAAATATGTGCCTGACACTTTTAAAAGACTACAGGAAATGGCTAGTGTGATAGCAGTTTCACTCCTGGGTGAGTCCGGGAGACAAGCTGGTACAAAATTTCTTTTCCATTTGATATTTTCATAGTTCTAGCTTGTTCTCACACTAACTTCTTCAGTTTATGCAAATCTTTTTTGAACCTGGAAAGTGCCTTATTGTTTCATCTTTCATCTCATTGTCCTGCCAAGGCAGAATGTTTTCCCTACTGTGACTCTGGCCTGAGTTGGGAGCCTGACCCATGATACCAATGGTACTTTCATTTTAATAAAAGCTAGTTAGAATCAGTGTAGCTTTTTCCAACCACTAGCAAGATTTCAAATAGAAAATGGAAAATTATTCTTTGACCTCAAGTCTGTGGATTCTGCTGGGGCTTTACTTTCCTACTTTAACCTACTCTGAGATCTTATCTGGCTAGTATTGTATTTACTGCTTTTACCTACCTTGTTATTTTCTACATGGTTATTGAATTATTTCTTACGCAGTTTCTCCATCTAGATGTAGAGATATTCAAGGAAGAGATAATTCTTACAAGTTGTTTGTGCATTCCCCAGGCATTTGAAACAATATTAGGCACATCACATGTTCTCACAAACAAATACTCCTTGGTCACTAAATCACTTGTGATCGTTGACTTTCATTTGTTTGGAATTTTATGTGGATGCTTTGATTTAAAATAATATTTCATTTACTTATTTAAACTATAGCCAATAAACAAAATCTTATGAAATTGCTTCAGGAAATTCATAGATCTTCTGTGTTTTTTTGGTATTCATTCTGGAGTACAATCTTGTCATGCTAGTCATCTTAGACATGACAATAATGTTATTAGACATAGAAGCTTCAGAAAACATATTGGGCTAGTCTTAATGAAATTGGTGTCATGCCTACTTTGAGAAACACCTGTCAAAGGAAATATGTTGGCATCAGCTACATCTACATGTTGCCAAATGTGGAAAAAAAAAACCTAATCAGTTACATATATTCAAACAGTTTTTATGAACTTGAAAATGCAGTATTAGCATTTCTTTCTCTACTTCCTCCAAACTAAAAATGTTTACAGTTAAGAGTGACACTAGATGTATCCTTTGGCTGTGAGCCTCAACAGGACAAAGGCATTGCCATGTTGCCAAGGGGGAATTGCCATTTCTGTTCCTAGAAATGTTGCCTCCAAAAAGAAATTTGACATCTGAAAATCAGAAAAATAAAAAAAAATCAGAAGAACGTGAATCTTGGAAGAGGAAAAGGGCAAAAAAAGAGAAACAAGCAAGAGTCTCATCTTTGAGCCCAGGGGGAAATAGAGGTGTAAAAGGATGGTGCATGGAGTTGGCAAGATTCAGGATTAAATCTATAACCCACCTTTTGGTCAGTATATTCTGCTTTGTGCCACGAAGGTGGGCCCTGTACAGCCATGCTGGTTCTGCCTGCCCAGCTCCAGGGGACACCATGGACTCCGATGGGAATGGTAAATCCCAGAAGCCATGAAAAGTCATAAGGAGACCTAATCAATCCAGACCAACAAGACCCATATCTGCACTACCAGATGAAGGAAGCCACACAAGATAATTTGGGACATATCAAGATACTAATTTTATGATTACTCATCTTATAAACTTTTCTCCCATTCCAGTGTTTCTGTTCATGGTCTTTCCTTACATTCCCTTTCTACCCTCTTCCAAAATTTTTATCCCCACTCTTCTACAAATTTCTCTCCACTGTACTGTGAACCTCACAGACCAGGGGCCCACTTCTGTTTTCTTCTAACCCCCCTGTGCCTAGTAGCTGACCCAATGTCTGCCTGGCCAGCACTCCTGGAGGTCAGAGACCATGTGATCCATCTTTGTGATCCAGCCTAGCCTGGCATGCAGTGAATGCTCGACAAATGTTGATTACATTGGACACAATTAAATTGCATGTTTTGAAATTCTGTTACTTTTTCAAGACCCATATCAGATGCCACATTCTGGTGAAACTGTGTCAATTCCCTGTGGTCTCACCTCCTATCTCCTTCCTGGTCACTCTGGCCCATTTTGGCTGAGTTCTGTTGTAGTACTGAATTCCTTCTGCTTTGTACTATGACAGTCTGTTATATGTCTTTATCCCATAATTTGAACTGAATCTTAGTTCAGGAGCAGATAGAGTTTGTTTGGTACAACTCCTTGACAGTGTAGGAATCGCTACTCCTTCACGTAAAGATTTTCAGTAATGAAAGCTGCCCTTCATCTTGGCATTTCACACGGCATTCGTAGACCACTCCCTACTCTGGACTCTCTTCAACTCTCATAGGAATGGTCAGCCAGAATTAAACTCATTAATCCAGATATTGTCTGCAACCCAGAGTACAATAGTATGTTCATTCCATAATTGTAATATTATACCTATATTAACATACCCTGAGGTGATCTGAGGCTTTTTTAGAAGCTCTTTTTCTTGGCAATCATACTGACTTTATGATCAGGACTTAGCTTTAAATCCTATTAAATCATATTGTATGGTTTGGAGCAGGGTTTTTTTTTTTTTCCTTTTTTTCTTTCTTTTCTTTATTTAAAAATTTTTTAGGATGTCTGGGATTGAACCTTGGACCGCCTACATGCAAAGGAGGTGCTAACCACTGAGCTACACCTGCTCCCCTGGAGCAGGTTTTAACCTGCAATTCCATGTTCTATATCCAGCATTATTTTCTTTATAGAATAAATAAGTTTGTTGAATGAGTTGCTTATTGAATGAATAAATGAATTATGAATTAATATTGGAGAAATCTTGACCAAAAGCATATCATGAAAGAAAATTTTTCAAATGTTTTGTTATTATCAAGACAGATGAAATCAATGAAAGTCTTCAAATCCAGTGGTTCTCAAATGACAACAACAGCACCTGGGAACTGGTTAGAAATGCAGATTATCTAGTCCCCACAGATCTACTGAATCAGAAACTCTGGAGGTGGGGCCCAGCAAGCTGGTTTTCACAAGCCCTCTAAGTGATTCTAATGCCTGCTAAATTTGAGAACCATTGTCCTAGTTTATCAAACTGGTAATTTTGGTGCTGTTCCTTTGATTTTGTTGTCCTCATTATGTATGGCAGGTTTTTCCTTGTAACAAGGATTTGCAGAGTTTATTTCCAATTTATTCCTTATATGAGCAGGATGGTCTTTAGCAAATTATTTAAACTGTTAGACCTACTCTGTTCCTCATCTCTAAATAGGCATAATGGCAAAAACTTGAAGCATAACTGGGAGAATTAAATGCAAAACATACATAAAGTCACTAGCTATACTTAAGGCACACAACCTGTCTGTTCTCAGCCCCTTTCCTCCTCCTTCCACTTTTTCCATATTTATTGCATCACCTATTTCTTGATACTCCATCTTAATGATACAGTTTGATTTAGACACAGAGTCACTTCCAAATATTTGCTTTTTATAATTCTGCTTTTAGTTTTCATTTTGCCAATGTTTCTACTCCCTCTATCCCATGATATTATATTTATATCTAAAATATTATTTTTAAAGAGTACATGGATATAGGGTGGCTATCTTGGTTAGACTTTCCATCTAGAGCTCACCCTGAGGTTCATCCATAACTACATGTAGTCAACAAGCATTTACAGTGTCCACCCAATAAGGAGGGCAATAGGCCATGCTCATGATTCTACAGTGAGTAAGATACAGTCTACTCCCTCAACAAGCTTCCAGCTGACTGCTCCCCCTACAACAAAATTGATTTTTCTGAAGAAAGCTACTACTAAGTGACTGAAGCAGGGAAACCTGGAGGAAACAGATATGCTACTATGTGCAAATAGGAAAACACAGCCAGCATGTCTCTGAATATAAAACCCTGATTTTTGAAAGCTGCCCTTCATTAGCTTATACTTACCAGAAGGATTTCCAGTTGTACCAAATGTTAGCTCTGTCAGGAATTTCTGGGAATATAAACTTTCTTTTAATCACTGCTGAAAGTGGAAAAATTCTGTTTAGAAAGAGCTTGATTAATTTCAGCATCTAATCATGATTTTAGTCAAATGCATTATTATTACTGTATATTCAAGAATTTTTGTTTAAAAGTCCGTGGTTTAAGTGAGCTTGATTTGCTCAAAGTGCATATATCATACATTTCTTGAGGAAAAATAGAGAGCAGAGATTTGTCTTGTCCACATGATCTAGCAGTCTGTAGTCCACAGCAATACCTAAATAAGGGAATGTTCATAAAGGGATATAGTGGGGAGGTGGGGGTTGGCCAAAATTAATCTATAGTGGGCCTGTTGGTTCCGAGGATACGATCATTGAAAATTTTAATGAGTTTGACCACACTACTCCCTACAATGTTGGTAGCAATTTAAATTTTTTCACTAACAGAGCAATAGTGTACATTTTCTCAAGCGCTCACCAATACTGAATTTTGTTGATCTGTCTAATGAGAAAACATTATATGTTGGTATTATTTGCATGCCATAAATGCAAATGAGGTTGAACATAATTTCATACTATATTGACCTATTGTTTTTCTTTCTGAATTGTCCATGTCCTTTGATCATTTTCTTAATGACATATTCGTCTTTTTACTTACTAATTTTGAAAGTTTTTGCAAATATTTTTGTGAATTTAGTGTGTGTATTTTCTTTTTGCTTCAGTACTCCAATGATCCCTAACAGAGAGTTTGGTTCACTAGAAGATAAGACATATATATAATGGAATATTATGTAGCCATTAAAAATGATGGCATAGATCTCTATTCATGGATATGAGCACATGTTCATGACACACTGTTGAGTTTATAAGAAAACATGTTATAGATTGTCTTGAGTTTTGTGATCCCATTTGTCTGACATATACATATATATTGGTAAGTGCTCAAAGAGAGAAAATTTTCAGATGTTTTTTTGTTTTCCAAAAAGAAATTCCAATCTCTAAGTTTAAGAATACTGAATACTAACCCTTTGATAGAGGTGCTTTCAGCACAATCACATTAAAGTCTCTGAGGATGCTCTTTTCATTAAAAAGTAATATATAATCTGTTGAACCAGGGTTCTTTGGAGCATAATTTCAGATATCTAGCATGGAAAACCATCTGGAAGGACATTTACCAAAATGGTAGGAGTGGTTATCTCTGGATATTAATATTTAGGTAAATTTACTTTATTTTAATATTTTCCTTTACTATCTGGATTTTTTTACAATAAGCATATATTACTTTTACAATTAGAATAGATAATATAATGTCGGCGTGACTCCTCGCAGGCTCCGCTGCCGATCGCCGACCACCACTGACCACCGCCGTCTGCCGCCGCCACCGATCGCCACCCCCGGGGTGGTTCCCTTGGCGATCGGGCGGTCGGGGGACGAAGGGAGGGGGGTTGCGGCCCACCGGGCTCAGGCGTCCCCGAGCACAGCGAGCCAAAGGATGGGGTCTGCGTCTTAAGCCGCAGACGAGAGTGGGGAGACGGACACTTCCCGGTTACCAGCGGACGATGAGTAACGATTACGGAGACCACCACACACTCTGGAGACGAGGCTGGGCTACCAAGTCTAACTTTATTAGGCGGGCTCTGATATTTATAAAGAGCGGGAGGGGTGGAGTGAAACAGGGGAAGGGTAAGGCATACTGGGCGGGTTCTGATTGGTTGGGATGGGTTTATGTCCATATAAGGTATATGCTAGAAAGGGGGTGGTGCCGAGCTGCGGTGGCCATCTTGAAGC